>VMDR010009767.1:0-32544 GCA_007922815.1 Macrotus californicus | reverse complement strand
AGAAGGGAAGGGAGGGGAAGGGAGGGGAGAGGGAAAGGGAGGGAAAGGGAGGGGAAGGGAGAAAATCACACTACATGTATAAAAACCCATCAGCTCTTCTCAGAAGGACAATAACCACAGACTTCAGTAAGCATGTTGGAGGACCTGACTGAGATATCAATAACTTCCTTTGCATATACTCTGGTGTGAATAGGCATTAAGCCAGTGCACCTTTAAATTACCATTACCTCAACAGATAATCCCTCTTTCTCTAACCCATGACTGATTCATTTACAGACAGGGTGGCCCAAGGTGCAGTCCCAAGATGGAACTGAATCATGGCTTCAACCTGATGACAAAATATACTTCAGAGTAACCAGGACCTCAACTGTGAAGCTGCCCAGGTCAGATGTCAGGACTACTCCTAAAACAGAAATAGAGGTTACTCTCTCCAGAGTCCGGTTCTAGTCATCACCAGTAATTGTGGTTCCCTATTGTTTTAGTGCCAAATATAATGCCCATCTCCTCATCAAAAAAAGCTAAAATTCAATAGTGAGTTATTAATTATATCTAATGCTTAAAAAGAGACAAAAAATTTGACAGAGATTACAGAAGTATCAAGGATTTTTAACAAATGCTCCTAGGACAACTGATCATCCACATGCGGGCACAAAAAATCTCTTCAAAATATGAAAATGAAACAAAGATCTGTACATAAATTCTAGAATCAAACTCCTAAAGAATACACGGGAAGAACACTTTTCTGTCTATGAAATAAACACAAAAAGTGTTACTCATAAAAGAAAAAATATATCAAAAATATTCTCATGAAAGACAACAAAGAAAATAAATAGGCAAGCCCCATCCTGGGAATATTTATAGTACATATATCTAACAAAGAAAGGGTTATATTCCATATAACAAGCACTACTAAATACCAACCATAAAAAAGATAAATAGCCCAACCAAAAATGTATGTATGCTAGACAAAGGAATGTAACACATACTAAAAAGCTCAACATGATTAATTAGGGAAATATAAAAAAAACATAGTTAGATACCATTTCATATCCACCAGAATGGACAAATTTAAAATGACTGACAAACTAAAAGCCAGTAAAGATGTGGAGCACATGACCTCTCATACATTGCTTGTGGAGTGTGAAGCTAGCTAGCTATGCGACCACTCCGGAGAACTGTATGGCAGGTTATGTATAAGATAAACATGTATGAGCCAGCACCCCACACCAAGAGAAATGAAAATATTTGTCCACAAACACACTTGGAGAGAAGTATTTGCACCTGCCTTAAGATTAACAGCCACAAAAGGAAAACCTCAAAGGTCCATCAACAAGAGAAAGAATAAGCAAATTGTACTTGGGATACTACTCGGCAATAAGAGGGAATGAAATACTAATTATCATCCTATGAATGTACTTCAAAAACAAATGCTGAATAAAAGAAGCCAGATTAACAAAAATAAACCATACATATAACATTCAGGAACAAGCAAAAGTAAACTAGTGACAGAAGTAAGAAAGCCCTGCCTCTGGAAAAAATGAGAATGAGGAACTGAATGAAAAAGGTCCACAAGAAATTTCTGGGGTGATAGGTAGGTAGTAGTTATATGGTATAGATAACTGTCTATCACACAAAACAATAAAGGTCTATGCATTTTATAGGTGTCAACTATATTGCAATTAAAAAAAGAAAAGAGCCCTGGTTAGTGTGGCTCAGTTGACTGAGCACTGCCTTGCGAACCGAAAGGTCACTGGTTCAGTTCTCAGTCAGGGCCCATGGCTGAGTTGTGGGCCAGGTCCAGGTCCGCAGGTGGGGCCACGTGAGAGGCAACTATTCAGTGTTTCTCTCCCCTCTTTCTCCCTCCCTTATACTCTCTCTAAAAATAAATAAAATCTTAAAAAAAAAAAAAGGAAAGAAAAAGAAAAGACTTCTCAAATACACGTGCCTACATAAATTTAAATATATAAACTAAATTATGCTTTTCACCTCCTTAGGGAAAAAAAACAACCCTCAAACATGGCAAGTCCCATTTTAGATTAGAAAACTACATTTGACAGAGCAAGAGTATACAAATTAACACTATATTGTAAGCAATCAAGTCTCAAAACCACTGAGGATTCATCTTATTCCTTCAAATCATTCACTTATATATGCCAATTATACCTTAATAAAACTGGGGGGAGTTCATTTTCTTAACTGGCCAGAATCCTTACTTTCTTTGAAATTTGCATCGCCTAACCTCTAGCAGTAAAATAACAACCTTCTATGACTTACCTGGTACGACACTACTAAATTATCATCTGATTGCAAATGTTACTTCCACACACAAAATATCTGACTAAATTCCAGCTTCCCTGGCCTTTCTCATCTACCTCTTCCAAGAAGCTTGCAAAAATAGCTAGAATTTGAATAACACAACGACAGGAGAGGAAGTACTGCAGGAAGAAATTATTGCAGCTTTACTAGAGTGAAAAGTACAAAGAGAGGATGGTGAGTTGCCAACATGTCACAGAAGGTTGTACAAACTGAGAAAGTCTGGAGAGCAGGAGATGAGCCTAAGAGTACCTGAAAAGTCCATGTCATCAGACTACTTTTAGAAGAGTAAAAAAATTAAAAGATATAGTGTAGTTTTTTAAATAAGGAATAAAAACGCAAATAAACTAAAATTTACATTTATACACTAATACAGATGGGTAAATATCTAACAAAAACAAAGACTTAATGTAGGACTAAAAAATAGCAGTTTGCTATAGTTAAAGAAAGAAGTCTAGAAACTCAAATTATTTAATGATAAGCTGCAATTTTTCTTTAGGAAAATTTTAATAGGAAATCTATACATCACACAACTGAAATTCTAACATTTACCATGCGTTACTCCTCACGGTAAGGAGCGTAAGATGTTTCCTAAGGAATCAATATCCAGCTGTTATCCATTATAAAATTAGAAAAGCAATTTTTTATTTCCATCTACTATTTAACGATGCCTTCTTGGCTAATAAAACCAAGTTTGCAAACTCAAAAACTTAAATTCAAATGTTTGTGCCTGGATTATAGCTCAACTGGATTTTTTCTGAGGTGTTATACAGACAGGACAATGGGATGTGAGTAAGTTAACGCCTTGTAGAGACAGAAGTAAAGTAGAAATCTGCTAAGAGCTTTTGAGCCCATAAAAGAAACTGTAACAAACACAAACATTTTCCTCTGTAAAGATACCCTAAAACCAAATGATACATATGTCCACACAAATGCAGAACAGCCTCTTAATGTAGGATCTCTCAGACTGACATTCTGTGATTTCTATGTGTATGTGCATTATTTGAATTGACTACAATAACATACCTTTTTGGAAAGGCCAAGATCTCCTTTCTTGGGCATAAATCCAGGGTCTAAATCATTTGATTCAAGAAGTTTCTTAGTTGGTTTTCTCTGACGCTTACTTTCATAGTTTCCTGAAACGCATGTACCTTTTAATTAGATGATGTAGAAACTGGGCACAAGCTAATTTTTAAAAATCTATACCACACAAAAATGAGTCACCATATTTTTTGTTTCCCTCATAATCTTGTGGGGAGGGACAGGGTAGGAATTCATTTACTCTAAAATGTTAGTTAACATAAGATAAGAAAACAGTTCTCAAAAATAGACAAACTAATGGAAGGATGTTCATGTGTGTGTGTAAATCACACAGAAAACAGGGAGAAATCAGAAAGGCAGAGCTGCCTTTACAGCAACCATCGGCGGTGAGGATAAAAGAAGTGAGGTGAAGCAGAGCCTGAATTCTGGGCACAAATGAAATCAGGATCAGAATTTCTGTTCTGCTCCTAAATAAAAGATATTCATTTACTTTGTAAGATTGTTCTTAAAAATTATGTAAAAAAGGCTAAAAATAGTTTGGCACAGTATAGGTAATGAAATAGTAACTATCTTTATTATTCTATTTAAAGTCTTTTTGATTCTGCATTACACAATTGGGATACTTCTTTAAAGATATTCTTGGGAATATAAAAAGTTACAACCAAAATTCCCCGTGGCTGACTACAATATTCAATAGTCAGAAGATGAATTAGACACAGTATGTCTAGATCCAACTCTCATCAGGTGACACACATATAGAGAATAACAAAGTGAAAAGCAATTGGTAATTCACTTCAAGAGAATATTTACACTTAACTGCTCACTCTGTGTGTCAGGTAAATGACATTATACATTAATTATGATCTCCACTTTATACATGTAGAAACAAGTTCAGAGGTTGAACAGCTTCCCAAGTAACGCAAGGACTGGTGAGCCAGCATCTGCACGACACGTTTCATGTGCTTACTCCTCAGGTTCCAGTGCCTCTGCCCTAAATCCCTGCTGTCCTGGGTGCTGACTCACACGGTGGCTGATCAACCATAAAGAGCAACAATGGAGTAAAGAGAGTAGTTTTTTTAAATGCCTTCTTAAGAGCGTACCACCAATTTATAATCACTATAACCATTTAGCCATACTTTAGGGATTACTCAGGCCAAAAGTGGGTACTTTTACTGTATAGAGATATACCACTGGCTTTCCATCAAAACATACTAAAAACTCCTGCTTCTTCTAATCATATCCACTTACATACTTAGCCCCCATTCCTATCTTACCTGGTGCTTTCACTAGCAATTCCTCAGGTGGAAGAGCAGGCCGTGGAGAGACTTCCAGAGCCACAGGCACAGACAAGGTCAGCTGTGGCAACTCAGCATGTCCACCTCCAAGATCGGACTGAGCCAAGGGCCCTTCCAAAAATGGAGCCTCTCTTTCAAGAACTGGAGGTTCTTCTTTGGTTGAAATCAAAGAATTCTCATCCATCTGCTTGTTCTGAGCATTAGATCGATTTCGCACTAAAAGGTTTTCCTCTTCACAGCGGGAACTTACCTAAGAGCAAAATACAAAAATAGAGTCCATAGGCCAAAATTGCAATTTGAGTGTTAAAAAGAATAATGTACTTATTAAAGAGGAGTAGAATTCTGACACATGCTATGAGTGAACCTTGAAGACATTACACTAAGTGAAATAAGCTAGTCAAAATCAAGTAAACATTGTATGATTCCACTTATTTCAAGTATCTAGAATAGTAATATTCATAGAGAAAAAAACAGAATGGTGGTTGCCAGGGATTGGGAGAGGGAAGTACAGAGTTTCATTTTGGGAACATGAAAAAGTTGTGGAGATGATGAACAGTGGTTAACAGTTGCAAAACAATGTGGATGTACTTAATGCCACATAAATGTCCACCTAAAAATGGTTACAATTATAAATTTTATGTTATACAGTGGTATCCACAGGGCATATGTTCTAAGACACCCCATGGATGCTGGTAACCCTGGATAGTACTGAACCTTATATATACTGTTTTTTCCTACACATAACATACCTATGATAAAGTTTAATTTATAAATTAAGCACAATATGAGATTAACAATAAATAATAATAAAAGAACAATTATAACAATGTACTGTAATAAAAGTTATGTGAATATAGTCTCTCAAAATATCTTATTATACTGTACTTACCCTTCTTCTTGTAATATAAGATGATAAAATGACAAACATATTCCTGGATCTGTGTCATTATCCCTTACCTACAGTGAATGGCCTGGTGTCATTCATTTCAGCAGATCCCTTGCTGAAGTCTTCATATAGGCTCAATGCTTTCTGGCACAACATGTTGCCATCAATTGGAACACATTTTACGTTCATATCTTCCACCCACAAATTTAATGCCTTTTCCATTTTAAATAAGTACTTATCACGCTCTGTGGCTGTAGCTTTTGCATGAGAGCAACAGCAAAACTAGCATGAATTTCTCGTTTTCCTTCTTCACAATTTCACAGAGAGAAGATTCCTTCTCACTGTAGATGTTAGCAGCCTCAGCGTCCAACTGTTTTGTTCCTTATTAACTCAGAACTTTCACTTAAAGGAAGCACTTTACGGCTTCTTTTGGCATATATGAATTTTCAACCTCGCTACTCTTGCACTTTGGAGACATTATTAAATAAAATAGGAGTGACTGGAACACAAGCACTGCAGTACCACAATAAACGATCTGATAACCAAGAGGGCCACTGGATGACTAAGGGCAAGCGGCGTCCGTGGCATGGCCGAGCTAAACAAGGGAGGACTCGTGTTCCGGGAGGGGCAGTAACAGGACAGCCAATATTCCATCATGCTGCTCAGAATGGCGCACAATCTGAAACTTATGAATTGGTTATTTCTGAAATTTTCCATTTAATATTTTTCGACTATGGTAATTATAACTGCAGAAATGGGGTGACTACTGTATATATTTTACCATAATTTTTAAAAGTGGGTAAAAATGTAGTTGATTGAGATACATTGAAGCTTACAAAAATTCATTAAGGCTATTGTGGTGATAATAATAAAAAAAAGAAAGATTCCCTAATATGTCATCAATTAAAGCAGCTAAAAATGAACTCTTAATGTTACATTGATAAATATGATAAATGGAAAAGAGGTAAGGATTTATTCTGCCTTTCATGTATTTCAAGACAATAAAATGGTTCAGTTTATAAGAGATACTGAGAGACATTGCCAGCTAATAAAAATAGAAGAAATAATGAGATATAAGTCTTCATGTTGTTAATTTCCAATGAAACTGATACAGGCAAAGATTTTCAATTGACATTTATTTATTTATTTTGAGAGAGAAGGGAAGGGAGGGAGAAAGAGCAGGAGAAAGACAGCACTCAGCCGCCTCTTGCACGCCCCCAACAGGGCATGTACCCCGACCAGGAATCGAACCAGAGATGCTTCACCTTGCAGGATTACAGTCAACCCACTGAGCCACACCAGTTCAGGGCTTCAATTGATATTTAAAAAGCCATCAGGGAAATGGACAATGGGGAACAGGACAATCTTTTGGAGCCAGAGTAATTACACACGTACTGCTTCTTGATCAAAAGGGGAAAAACCTAACTTAAAAGAGAGGACTCAGTTAGTTATCACTGTGAACAATTAACTGGATGTTAAAGCCTTCTGATGTCATGCAACATGTAACACAGTATCACCTATGATGTAATCTAGCTAAAAATGTTTAATGACGTCAATCTATCAGAATGTTAGTTATAACTTCTACTTAACAGGAAACATAGAAGGTCGAGAAATAAGCTTAATAACACCTATTACGAAGCAATCACACACAACTGGATTAACCAAATGTGGTACTTGCATTGCTTAGGATAGACAGAGTCATAAAGAGGGGACTTTTCTGAATTTAACAACCAGACAGGACCCTGGCAGGTATGGCTCAGTGGATTGAGCACTGGCCTGCAAACCAAAAGACTGCTGATTCAATTCACAGTCAGGGCTCACATCTGGGTTGTGGACCAGGTCCCCGATTGGGGGTGTGCAAGAGGCAACCGATTGATGTTTCTCTCACATATCAATGTTTCTCTCCCTTCTCTTTCATCCTCCATCCCCCCTCCCCTCAAAATAAATAAATAAATAACATCTTAAAAAAATAAAAAATAAAAAGCCCTGGCTGGTGTGGCTCAGTGGACTGAGTGCCTGCCTGCAAACCAAGGGGTTGACAGTTCGATTCCCAGTCAGGGCATATGCCTGGGTTGCGGGCCAGGTCCCCAGTAGGAGGAGCATGAGAGGCAACCACACAATGATATTTCTCTCCCTCCCTTACCCTCTCTCTAAAAAAAAAAAACAAAAACAACAACTAGGTATGTGTGGTTGTACACATATGAAAGCATCGTAGACTGGATCCTGACTTAGATAAAACAAATGTAAAGCTTAGGGGACAATTGTGGAAATCTGAATATGGATTTGTTATTAGATAAACTGATATTATTAGAAGTGATGTTATATCAGTTATGGTTATGAAGGAAAAAGTTCTGTTTTTTAGAGGTGCATATTATTTATGCATAGAAAGTCAAAATGTCTCTAATTTACTTTAAAATACTTTAAAGAAATTGAATTTAAAAATACATCAAATAAGGTATAATGACATTTGTTTAAAAAATCAGAATCATATTACTGTATTTTAAAATTATTTTTTACTAAACATTTTTTCCTAAATCACTACATACACTTTGAACACAAAGGGGGAAATACACACACACAGAGTACAAAGACTCATTTACACATTTCCTGTATAACTAGTATATGCTAAGTATTGTGCCAGAAGCTAGAGGTAAAAAACTGAAAAAGAAAGACTCCAGTTAAGGAAATTATTGTCCCATGAAGACAAAATACGATATTGAAGACAAACTGCAGCATCCTAAAAGACTACTGAAAGACTGTAGAAATGGTGGAACATACCTTGTGCACCTGTTCCTGAACTTTCTTTTGTTTTTTCTTAGGAGCAAATATCTGATCATATTCTTCTGTATATTCCAGAAGCCATTTGCTTGGCTTTCTAAGGCGTTTCTTCTCCGAACGCACAACTGAAAGAAGAAAAACAAGCTCAGTATTAACTAAAAAGTAAGGAGAAAACCCAATGTTTAAATGCATCCATCTCTGTACTCCAAAAGGTACACAGATGGAAAACTCTCAAAAACACTATGGCTTAAGCTTCAAGAAACTAAAATCATTTGCTATGGTTTATTATATGCGCAAGTTGGGAGGGAAAGAATTTAATTGCTCTGTAGACACAACACACAGGCTATCGAATCTTACACAGAAGATTAAGTTGACACTAGTGTCCTATAGTCATAGACACAATTAACACTAAAATATAGACACCAAGTCAGATTAAATCATAAAATACATCATGAATTACTTTAAGTAACATTTCTCTGGATTATGAAGAATACTGGATGGATATTCAGATAGGATATTTACTAATCAGTACTACCACATGAATTTCAAAAGCAGTCTACATATACTTCATTATCAGGATTGCAGTAAGTTTCACACTAGAAAACAAATATTTCTAAACAGAATTATCAAAATATAGATTTAATCATTTGTATATAATTAGCTCAATGACATTAAAAAAAATGTACACCATGTATGTCAAAGTCAGAAAATAAGATGAAAATATAGAATTTTGGGAACTTGCTTTTAAAAAACCTCTTGTGTTTTGTGGTCAGGATATCAAAGTATCATACCATTTTTCTTTGAATTAATGAAACAAATACCTATTATAATTTCCCTATAAAACTCACATGTTAATAAACTTAACATGTTACAGTCATTTTACTATACTGTAAGCTCTTTAAGATCAGAAGGTGATGCTTATAGAATTCAGAATACAGTCTACTTAAGAAGAGGGATTTCAGGCTACGATGATCTCAGAGGAAGCTGTTTCTGCCTCAGTTGGATGTGGCAATGCTGATGTTCTTTCAAAAGGAACACAAAAGTTGAAACCAAAAACAAAGTCACAGGCAAGCTTGGCAAAGGCTCTCACACTCCTCAGACAGCACATATGGAAACAAGCCATAAAACCTTCATTAGGAAAAAATGTGAGAAATAATTTCTTTACACTAACTCAAACTAGTATCTCATTTGGTTTATTTAAAGATAATATAAAAGGAGTTGAAAACTTACATGGCTTTTTCTAGCAGCTTTATTCCTAATTGAGAAAACTTGGCAACAATCAAATGTAAGTGAATGGATAAATAAACTGTGGTATATCCAGACAATGGAATATTATTCAGCACTAAAAAGAAATAAGCTACTGAACCATGAAAAGACATGGAAGAAACTTAAATGCAGTTTACCAAGTGGGGAAAAAAAGCCTGGCTAAAAAGACTATATGCTATATGATTCCAACTATATGACATTCTGAAAAAGGCAAAACTATGGAGACTATAAAAAATTATGGAAGAAATGCCATAAAAATTAGAAAATATTTTGAGACAAATGAAAACACAATATGCCAAAACTTCCAAAGGTAGTACCAAAAAGAAAGTTTACAGAAGAAACTACCTACATTAAAAATAAAGAAAGATTCCCAAATCAACACCCTAATTTTATACCTCTAGGAATGAGGGGGCAAAAAATTAAACCCAGTGTTAGCAGAAGGAAGTAATATGTATTAGCAAAATTAAGCAAAAGAGAATTTAAAAAGTATCAACAAAACTATGAGTCGTTTTTCTGTAAACAAAAATGACAACCCCTTGGCTAGATTAACGGGGGGAAAAAGAACAAAGAGCCCTGGCTGGCGTGGCTCAGTGGACTGAGGGCCAGTCGCTGGTTCGATTCCCAGTCAGGGCACATGCCTTGGTTGTGGGCAGGGCCTCCAGTTGGGGGCACTCGAGAGGCAACCACACACTGATGTTTCTCTTCCTCTCTTTCTCCCTTCCTCTCCCTCTCTCTAAAAATAAATATCTTTTAAAAAATCCTCAGCAATTATTAGCAAAGTGAACTCAACAGCAGCACATTAAAAGGATCATATACCATGACCAAGTAGGATTCATTCCTTGGGTAGAAGGACAGTTCAATACACAAAAGTCAATAAATGTAATACAACACATTAACAGAATGAAAAAAGAAAATCACATGATTATCTCAACTGATGCAGAAAAGGCTTTACAAAATTCAACACTTTTCCTGATAAAAACACTCAACAAACTAGGAAGAGAAGAAAATTATCTAAACATAATAAAGGTCACAGATGAAAATTCTATAGTTAACAGGATATTCTATGGTAAAAACAAAACAAAACTGAAAGCTTTTTCTTTAAGCTCAGGACTAGGGCTAGGAGGACCACTCTTTCCACTTCTATTTAACACAATGCTAGAATTCCAAGCCAGAGTAGTCAGCCAAGAATTAGAAATAAAAGACATCCAAATTGGAGAGGAAAAAGGAAAATGATCTCTGTTCATAGAGGACATGATATTGTATATAAAAAACCATAAAGATTCCACAAAACCCTGTAAAAACTAACAAATTCAGTACACCTGCAGGATACAAAAATCAACATTCAAAAATCAGTTGTTTCTATACACTAATAATGAGCAATTCAAAAAGGAAATTAAGTAAACAACCCATTTACAATAGCACAAAAAGTAAAATACTCAGGAACAGATTTAACCAAGGATGTGGAAAAGCTGTGCACTGAAAACTACAAAACACTGCTGAAAGAAATTAAAGACAACTAAATGGGAAGATAGCCTGTGTTCGGGGACTGGAAGACTTCACACTGTCAGGTGTCCATACAACCCAAAAGCAATCTTCAGATTCACTGCTACCCTATCAAAATCCCAAGGGCACTTTTTGCAAAAATAGAAAAAGCCCACCCTAAAATTAAAATGAAATCTCTAAGGACCCTGAAAATAACCAAAATACTCTTTTCTATGTGTTTGTTTTTTCAAAATAACCTTGACAATAAAGCACGAAGGCCTCTCACTCTGTTTTCAAAACATAATACAAAGCTACAGTAATCAAAACAATATGAGCTGACCATCAATACAGACATATACATCAATGGAACAGAATAGAGAAACCAGAAATAAACTCTTACACATATGACCCAATTAGCATCACCAGAGGTGCTCAGACTACTCTTCAGTAAGTGATATTGAGAAGAGTGGATGTCCACATGCAAAGGAATGAACGTGCACACGTACCTTACACCATATACCAAACTAATTCACAATGGATGGAACATCTAAATTTAAGGCCTGAAACTATAAAACTCCTAAAAGAAAAATTAGGGGGAAAGATTCATGACATTGGAATAAGCAAGGATTTCTTGGATACGACACCTAAAGCACAGATAACAAAAGCAAAGGTAGACAAATTGTATGATATCAGATGTAGAAATTTCTGCACAGCAAACAGTAACAGAGTGAAAAAATCTGCCGAATGTAAGCAAGTATCTGCAAACCATATACTCGATGAAGTTACTATACAGAATAAAGCATTCCTACAACTCAATGACAAAAAAACAACCCAACTTAAAAAGGGGCAAAGAACTTGAATAGATATTTCTTCAAAGAAGATACACAAATAACCCATAAGCACATAAAAAAATGCTCAACATCACTAATCAACAGGAACTGCAAAAGGAAACCACAATGTGGTATCACCTTACACCTGCTAGGAAACCCACGATCTAAAAAATAAATTAAAATAACAGGTATTGGCGAGGATATGGAGATTGGAACCCTAGAGCACTGCCGAAGCCGCTACGGAAAAAACAGTGCGAAGGTTCCTCGAAAAACCGTAAATGGTATTGTCGTATGACCCGGCGATCTCACTTCCGGGTACATAGCTAAAAGAACTGAAAACACTATCTTCTGTTCACTGCGGCATTACTCACAATAGCCAAGATATGGAAGCATCCTAAAGTCCAATGACAGATGAGTAGATCAAGAAAATGTGGTATCTACATACAATGGGCTTTTATTCAGTCTCAAAAAAGAGGGGAAACGCTGTCACGTGCCAGAACGCTGATGAACCTTGAGGACACTATGCTAAATGAAGTAACCCGATCACAAAAGGACAAATACTACGACTCCATTTATATGAGGTGTCTATAGAAATCAAATTCATAGAAACACAAAGAGAGTGGTGATTGCTAGGGCTGGGCAAAGAAGGAAATGAGAAGTATTGTTCAACAGGCACAGAGTTTCAGACATACAAGATGAAGAAGCTCTCTACACCTACCGTACAACAATGTGCCTGTATTTAATACTGTGATGTGCACTTTGAACTTGTTCAGAGAGTAAATATGCTTTTTTACCACAATAAAAATAAAGCACTGATACATGCTAAATAAAAGAACCAAACACAAAAGTATCACATATTGTATGATTCCATTTATATGAAATATACAGAATAGGCAAATCTATAGATTGGGGAGAAATGAAGGAGACTGATAAGGTTATAAGGCTATAAGGTTTCTTTATCTGAGGTGATACAAATGTTCCAAAATTGATCATAATGGTGGTCACACTGGTCTATGAATATACTAAAAAACACAAGTACAGTCCTGGCCAAGTGGCTCAGTTGGTTGGAGCGTCATCCTGTGCACCAAAATGTTGCAGGTTCGATCCCTGGTCAGGGCACATACAGGGGGCAACCTATCAATGTTTCTCTCTTGCATCATTGTTTCTCTCCCTCCCTTACCCTCTCTCTAAAATCAATAAGCCTGTTCTCAGGTGAGGATTAAAAAATAAAATGGAAGTTTAACATTCAATAAAATCTATTTGATTTCTGTAAACTAACACTAGATTTAACTCTTAGGTTCACAGCTTCTCAATTACCTACAATTCCAGATGGAGTCCCAAAAAATTCATAGATTTTTGAAAAAGTAGGGAACACAACAAAATGTTTTTCAAACTTGCTAAAAGCAAGAGGAGGGAAAAAAGAGCTTCTAATAAAGCATAATTTCTGAAAGTATATGGAAAGCTGGTCCTCAAAATGCAGGCCCTTCTGCATAAAGCCCTTTTTTCAAGTAGTGATCCTTCCCTCCCAATTTACACTAGGCCCTTCCACAAGAACTTCAGAGGGGATCATTGTCATCACTTGCTCTAATCCCTTTCGGTGACAGTCAGGAATCCTTACCTGGTTCAGGAAGCTCAGGCTGGGGGGTCAAACTGGGAATTCCTGGCTCCTTTTCCATCTCCTCAATGTTGGCACTGGATTTATCACAAACATTCAGCCGCGGCCCAACTGAATCTAAGTGGCCGGCGTGATTTGGATCTGTCAGCACATCCTCCAATATGTTCGTCGAAGGAGGGGGTCTAAGCTCTGGAAACTCATCCCCCTTCTTTACAGGGTTAGCAGGAAGCGAAACCCCAAAGGCACCCTCAGAGTTTTCTTTCTCCCTAAATCTGTTAATGCGCTTACGAGGTTTAGTGCGCCTTTGGTTTAAACGCTGCCACCGCTTTTTAGGTACCACTTGATTAACACCATTAAGTTCATCATTCTCACTGTTCATTTCAGAGTCCAGCTCTGGACCTTTTCTGTTTTCAAAGGTGGAGCCTTTTTCAGAAATTTTATTGGGGTCAGACTGGTTGACTTTGTTATCAAAATGAACATTGGAAAAATGAGCACCGTCTTCACTTGTTAATCGGCCCATTAATTGAAGGGGTTCTTCTTTACCAGGGTCTTCTGGTCCACCTCTCAAGGAGCCATTCTCTGAACCCCCACTCTCTCTGTTTCCTGGCAATGCAGCTTCTGGAGTCACAGCTGGGAGCCGGTTCAGTTTTCTTTTGCGCTCCGTCTTTAAGGCTTTACGGTTCACTGTGTTCTTTCCCATTTGGCCTGAACCGTCTCGCAATTTGGATGATGGCCTTGGTTGCCCACAGCTGCGTCTAGTAACACAGTTCGACCGACTTGTGCCAGAAGCAGGGAGGTCTCTTCTGTCAGACACTAAGCCAGGCAGGGAGGCAGGCAATTCCCCAGTTAGTGCAGAGTCACCCCCACTAGGGCTAGGATGGACTGGGTCCTGAGTGCTATCTCCATTTTTTTCTGAATTGTGATTGCAGCCTCCTGAAACCAAGACCTTAGAAGTCCCTAGAGGACTACTGGTAGAACAGTCCCCAAGACCAGGGCTGCGATAGGAAACCAAGCTTTGAGCAGTCATTAACCGTTGCTCTTTGGTCTTACTATCGTGCATATCTTTCAACATCATTAGCAATGTACTGAATTTGTAGTCTGGTTCAATAGGTATATGATTCTGACTAGAGGCAGAAGGAAAAAGTAATGGTTTTGATGGCTTTGATGTGCCAGAGTCGCTGACATCTTCACTTAAGGATCTATAAGAAAGTTCCTTCAACTCTGACAGAACGTGTTTCACCACTGCTGTTTCTATGTCATTTGAATCCCTGGTTTTCTCATGCATGTTGCTCAGTAGTTTTAGCCCATCCCCTTTCCCACTTTTGGAAATGCTGGCCAAAGGAGAGCCTTTGGTGTCAGAAGAACAGCATTTCAAACTGCAGTCCTCATTTGTAACTGGAGGTTCCACTACAACTGGGTTATCTTTATGTTTGCACTTTATACTTCGAATCTTGGGCTGTTTGCTTTTTGAATGTAACAAAGCTTGATTTGTGGCCCCATCCTTTATTAGTGAGTTCTCACTGGAAATGCTTGATGGGGTGTTTAATTTTGGAGAGAGACCATCGTTTCTAAAATCCGATTGGGGTTTGCGGACAAGAGTGGACAACTTAAAATCAGACAGATTAACCTGAGATGTCTCGGTTCCAGACTCTGCTGTCTTAGTACAATCTTTTAAGTGGTCTGTAAGTGAGTTAGTAATGAGGGACTTCTGCTTTGCTTTTACCTTAGTGTTTGTGGCAGGATACCTAGAATACTTTACCTTTTCATTTTTCTGCATGGACAACATGTTCTCTGTTCTATCAAAAGCATCTGTAATTTCAAGGACACTGTTATCAGACTCTGAACTGGGATCTATGGGATCCAGATCACTGCTTCCATCATCAGAAGTGGTACAGATACTAATGGAATCACTTCGTTTTTCTTCATCACCTGCTCCAATATAGCACAGCTGCACTTTTGAACTGCACACCAGACCTCGTTGAATTTTCTTCTTTTCCCCAGAACGTTTAGAAATCAAGGCACCCTCAGACAAACCCAGTAAAGAGTCACAATTTGAAGTCTCAAATTCTTTCTTTGCAGTGTTTTTTGCACAAGAAGAAAAGAGGAAACTTCCCGGGGCAGCGCTGGCCCCTGTGAGGCTGTTAGCTATCCTGGAAAGTTCATTAGAGGCCTGCTTATCAGATACATCCCCGGAAATAAAGTTTAGACCAAGGCTGTCTGGAATCTTTCCCCTCCGTTCTTCCTTATGTGCTTCAAATTGCATGTGACCCTTTTTCACACAAGTCCTTTTGGGATTATCAGTGTTCTTTCTGGCTCGAGACTTAGCACAAGGCTTTTCCTTCTCATCTGCAGAATGTTCAGAGTCAAAAGCCATTGATTTCAAGCAGCCATTAAGCAACAGGTCATGTTCTGATTCAGGATCATTTGTACAGTCCTCAAATGGCATATCCTCCTCACTGTCCAATTTGATTGAACTGGTGACACATTTTCGGTTCTTTGACCCTTTCGGAACATCATACTGTTCAGCAAGACCAACACTGGCTTCCCACTTACTCAAAATTTTCTGGGGAACCTTAAATTTAAAGGAGAAAAAGGTTATCACTTATCAAAGAAATGGGAGAGGGAACAGGGAGAAGATCAGTGAACACCTCACAACTGAGCTTTTCAAAGTCTCACTGCACTTCTTCCAGGCCCTTTTATGGGATCACCCAGGTGGTGATCACCCATAGCTCACCCAGAGCTTAGCTAACGGGGGTTTCTTGACACTACATTGCTACTAAGATCTATCATTAGAGAAAGGATCGATCTCATAAACTCTCCATTTTCCCTGCCTTTGTAAGGACAAAAGAGTGGACCATAACTTAAGACCACAACAGTACATTAGTAATCAACATCACATTACTAAATCAAGAAATAACCAGACTCTTCCTACTTATCCCTCTGTATCTTAAATAAGAATTTATTTTCTTCCTGACTTATAGAACCTATGCACTTGCTCAGCTACATAAAAAAGAAAATAAAAGACTAAAGAAGATAAATATGAGAAAAACAAGAACAGGGAAAACAAGTGGGTCAGACCTGCCATAGGAGATCTGAAATTGGAACCTCTGGTTATCAGTAGGCCCTTTGCTAATCAAGATACTTCTATACATGTTACATACAATCTGAATTATAACAAGCAGTCTCCTGAGCTTAATCTTTTAGTCCAGAGACACCAAAACACTCTGGATATAAGTTACATAATCTCTTTTCTTGATTCCTCACAGCATGAGGTCATTTGAGGCTCTGTGAAATATACCCAACTTTCCATATTTTCATTTACCTCTTGGCCTCATATAATAGGTATTAGTCAAGGTTCTAACCTTCACTTAGTGTTTACACATTAATCCTTGTGAAAGGGATGTTCTGAGCATATAAAACTTCAGGTCACTAGACAGGTGGCCACCTCTTACAAAGGCAATAAACATCATCCGGTTTACTTTACAGACAAACAACACATGCGTTAATTCTCACGACTGTATCCAGAGTAAATCAATTCTCCAGAACTCTACGGCTCTAATGAAGTCCTCAAAAAAGGGAGTTGTTTAATCTACACAGCTAAAGGTTTGACACAAAAACTCTGATACTTCCCACCACCGCCCAAAGTATTAGAAAGGACATAGTTATTAGCCTCCTTTATCCCGACAGCAGCACATGCTACTTGTTTTAGAGCACCAACCCGATGACATATTAAATACTTACAATTACTTCTAATCCACAACGGTTGTACAAAAACTTAAGATTACAGTAGTTTTTGAGTTGAAGACACTAGTTAGTCCTCAAAGAACTCAAATTAAAACAGCAGAGACTGCATACTGACTCTAAATTAGCCTAATGATGATTTTTATAAAGTAGTCTAAAAGTGTTTATACACAGAGAAGTATGAAACACCAATCTAAGAGGAATTATTTTCCCTTGTAGAATTGACTAATAAAGAATTTTACTCAGCCACCTTTAACAAAAAATACCAAGCCAACAAAACAAAAACATCATGTTCTTTATTAAAACATAAGCAGGTATGAAACTGCAAACTTAAGCAGTAACAATTGCACACAAAACTCAGAACAAAACAAAAATGTTTAAAGCTTTACCTCTCCCATTTTTAAGAAAAATCATTAATCCAGAGAATAAGTAGAATATTTCATTTTGATGATCAGTTTCTTTTTACATAAGATATAACCAAAGAAGAATGCTTTTGCCATTTTGCATTGTCTAAGTGACATGGCAAAAATTAGCTGGAACCATTTCTCAAAATACTGAGTATAAATAACTGGAAGGTCAGCCCCATCTCATCCATGCAAAAAACCTTGCTTTCTACCTGTTTTCTCACAACTATACTCCTCCTAAAGGGAATAACTTATATTTCAAAAATATTATACTTCTTCCTTGCCTCCTCGCTGCCCACATCCAAAAAGATAGTAAGAGGCTTTTTTTTTTTTACCTTATGCCTGTATCCTTTTTCTTTCTGCTTTCCTCTTCTCCTGAGGACAGGTAGCTCTTCAAATTGATGTCGGCCTTCGAACATGACAATTGCTTTTCCAGCCACCCAGGCTCTCTCAGAAGGGTCTCCAAAAGCTTCCACATAGTACTGTCGGTAGGGCCTCCGGTTGGAAACTAGATAAGGATAAGAACCAGTGTCATTACTTTAGAAAGATGACTATTCATCATCAAGATAAAATCCACCACACTATTGCCAAAGAAGCCTCTGTCCCCTGCCCCACCCCCCAAAATATCAACAAGCTAAATACCTTGAAGAACAAGAAACTCTGACATAGGTCAATAGAAGGAAAATTTTAAATGTTCAATTAATGTGTCAAGAAAATGCTTAAGAGTTTACGAAAGCACTCAATGGCTAAGTCTGCTGATAAGCTATATATTCCAAACCATTTAAGAGGCTGATTAGCTAATCATAGCATGAAATTAATATAGCAACAAACTAAAAGTTCCTTTTACCATCAGTCTATAAAGTCTCATATCCTCATTACTGGAAAACACAAAGGACATATAAGAAGCTACAGCACCATGAGTATAACGATCAACAAGAACTAACCACCACACAAACCCTAAAAACACTGAAATATAAGGAGGGAGAAAGGCTTCAATGCCATGCCCTGTATAATATACTAACAGGTATGGAGTATCTGCTATGGACTGGGCACTCATTACCCTAGGGGCACTGCGTGGATTAAGACAGAAGTAGTATGATCTCCATTTTATAGACACAGTAAGTCCAATGACCAGAGAGGGTGGACAAAATCAGAGTAAAATGGCTTTGCAGAGCAAATGTCATTTGATATTTTAAAATACAGAAATACAAATAAAAAAGAAATCTCAACATCAATAAAAACAAAAACAAATCAAGTTATTGTACACTTTCTTGGTTGTTCACAGTTCTCTGATTACAACAACAAAAAAAATACAAATCTCATTCAGAAAATATTAGGATCCATTATACCGAATATGTTTATCTCCCACACTTAGCATTTTTCACACCAGTTAAAAATATCACAACAGAAATACAGTCAGGGCTACAAAGAGTTTAATGATTTGGCTCTTTCTGGGAAAGAAAATCATGTTCATTTCACTTGAACTCACATATCATTCCCTTACAACAATCTTATTCTGTTCCAAAACACAAAAAAAGAATCTAAACACTTTTTTGGAAAAACAGGAAAAGCCTACTTCCTTGAGAGTGAAAAAAAGAAAAGAAAAAGAAGGGGTGGAGAGATTTATAAAATGAACTTTAGAACAAGTATAAAGAGATGTGAACTTTCAAAACTCTTGTCTTTGCAGTAACTGTAAAAGTAGCCAAAATGTCAAATGAATTTCAATGAAAGCTTCTTTATAAATGCTAATTTCAAAACTATAAAACCGCCTTGGCTGGTGTGGCTCAGTGGATTGAGCACCAGCCTGCAAACCATAGGGTAGCTGGTTTGCTTCCCAGTCAGGGCACATGCCTGGGTTGTGGGCCAGGTCCCCGGCGTGGGGGTGTGCTCTCACAATCACACATGGATGTTTCTCTCTTTCTTTCATTCTTTCTCCCCCCCCCTCTTCCCCTCTATCTAAAAATAAATAAATAAAATCTTAAAAAAAAAAAAAAACCAACAAAACTATAAAACCAAGGAATGAAAAGTACCTATGAGCAGCTCTCATAAACATTAGTTGAAATGGTTGTTTTTCTATATAAATACGCTTAATGATAAAATTACAACCCAGTTTTGTGTTCAGACTATTTTAAAAGCAAGTTATGAAAAACTTAACTTCTCAAACTTTACCTACTAAATTAAATCCACCAAGAGAAACCACTGGTAAGATACATATGCACCTATATAGAGGTTCTCAAAATTCACTTCAGAAGTAAATCATTCTCCTATAAATAAGTAAATTCAACTACCAAAGACTATGATGTGCCAGGAGTAAAGGGAGGACAGAAAAGATCTCACTGACTAGTAGGTAAAAGATACAGAAACAGAATATGGTAAAAGCATGATAATTCCAAGAACAAACATTCACTTTCAAAAAATTACAGCCCTGACTGGTATGGCTCAGGTGACTGGGCTTCATGCTGCAAAACAAAAGGTCCCTGATTCTGATTCCCCCTCAGGCACAAGCCTGGGTTACAGGCCAGATTCCCAGTTGGGGGAATGCCAGAGGCAGCCCATCCATGTTTCTCTTACAAGTTGATGTTTCTTTCTCTTTCTCCCTCCCTCCCCCTAACTCTAAGAATAAATAAATAAAACCTTTTTTAAAAAAAGGAAGAAAATAGCCTTGGCTGGTGTGCCTCAGTGGATTGAGTGCTGGCCTGAGAACCATGGGGTTGCCGGTTTCATTCCCAGTCTAGGGAACATCCCTGGGGTGCAGACCAGGTCCCCAGTAGGGGGTGCACAAGAGGCAACCACACATTGATGTTTCTCTCCCTCTCTTTTTCCTCCTTTCCCTCTTTAAAAGTAAATAAATAAAAATCTTTTTTTTAAAAAGGAAAGAAAGCAAATGAATTCTTATGGAACACCTTCACAAGCTGAAGGCAGACCAGGCTCACAGAAATTTCTGGCTGACGAGCCTGAGACCTTCAGGTCTAAGACCAAGGAGGCATGCAAGCGTGGTGAAGAGAGGCTCCAGGCCAAGAAAGAAGATCATCAAGACTCTGTCCAAGGAGGAAGAGACCAAGAAATAAAGCCTCCCCTCTTACCTGTACATAGTGGCCTTGGCAGTAATATTGCATACATCATTCAAAATAGCCCTTATCTACCTTAATTTTTTAAAATATCCTTAAAAAATACAAGAATAACACTAAAAAGGGTAAAAATATTAATTAGAGAACAAATGGGACCCCTATACATAATTTTTTAAGGTGAACTGCTTATTGAGAAGAGAATTCCAGTATGAAGGTCCAGAACCCTCAAAAGTATGCATGAATGGAAAAAAGAAAGAAAAAGAAAGAAAAAAAACCAGCTGGAGCTAAAAGTAGTTCAATACAGCCCTGGCCAGTGTGGTGGATTTGATTGGAGTGATGTACTGAAGTAATGGAGTCTATGGACTGAAAAGCCACGGGTTCAATTCCCACTCAGTCGTATCAGATAGGAATCAATTGATGTTTTTTTCTCTTTCCCTTCCTCCCTCCCTCTCTAAAAAAGCAATGAAACTATACTTGGATGAGGACCTAAACAACAACAACAACAACGTACTTTGGAACACTAAATCATAGTGAGAAGGGAAACCAAGCAAGCACTATCCAGTATCCAGGCCTGAAATAGCTTGGACGCCATTTTAACCTTGATAACTGTAATGTTGGCAATGAGGAGCCCATTTAAACTGTGTGACCACAGGATCAGTTTTGCATCTTAGGAAGATAAACCTTTTTAACCTCTAAATAAAAAATTTAAGAGGAAACAGAAGACAGTAGACCAGAGATTACTAAAATAGTGTACATACACAACAGATAAGTAGAACCTAAACTAAAGCAGTAGCAAGGGGAATTAACAAAATTTGAAACTTTTTTTTTTAAAGACAATCGGCAGTGACCAGGGTGGCTCAGTTGGTTAAGGGTCGTCCTGCATTTATAATCGAATATACCTAATATATGTATCTGGTTCAGTTCTGGGTCAGGGCATATGCCTGGGTTGTGGGTTTGATCCCTGGTAGAGGTGCAAATGGAAGGCAACCAATCAATGTTTCTCTCCCTTTCACCTTCCCCTCCCCTCTCTCTAAAATAAAAAATAAAAAAAATAAAATTTTAAAGACAAATCAAAAGGACTTGACGTACAATAAAAAGTCAGAATAGATATTTCAACACCAATGTTCACAGCAGCATTACTCACCATAGCCAAAGATGAAAGCAACTCAATTGTCCACTGAAAGGTGAATGGATGGACAAACTGTAACACACCTAAGTCCCCCTTTACCCTCAGGGATATGTTCAAAGACCCTCTGGGGATGCCTGAACACTGAACTCTATATATACTATGTTGTTTCCTATAAATACATACCTACGATAAAGTTAAATTTATAAATTAGGTACAGTAAGTGATTAACAACAGTAACTAATAATAAGATACAATTATAACGTACTATAATAAAAGTTAGGTGAATGTGGTCTCTCTCTCTTAAAGTACTTTATTGAACTATACTCATCCTTCTTCTTGTGATGGTAAAATGCCCACCGTGGTAAGAATAATAATGTAGGCATTGTGACATGGCATTAGGCTATTGCTGACCTTCTCATTCAGTGATCCTCCTTCACTGACCCATGATGATGTCAATGGACGGATGTCATGAGCATATTATGTCTATGGTAGGGTGAATTTATTATTTCTGGACTGCAGTTGACCATGGGTAACTGAAACTCAGAAAATGGGTAAGGGACTGCATACATACAGTGGAATATTACTCAGCCTCAAAAATGAACGAAATATGGATACATAATACAACATGGATAAACCTTAAAGATATCATGCTAGGTTGTAAGCCAGAGACAAATGGACAAAGACTGCAAGAAACTTTTTAAAAACTATGAAATAATGTTAAAGTGTAAATCTTGAAAGGTAAAGAATGCGGACTGAACACTCAAATTTAGTTATGGTCTGTTCTGAAAATCAAATTTAAAAACAGTAAAAGCGGGACTGCCAGTCAAGATGGCGGCACAGGTAAACATGGCTCGCCTCCTCGTACAACCACATTAAAATTACAACTAAAATATAGAACCACCACCACTTAGAACCATCAGTAATCAAGCTGAATGAAGTGTGACAACTATGGAATTAAAGAATCCACATCCATCCAGACTGGTAGGAGAGGCGGAGACATGAAACAGGCTGGTCCCACATCTACATGTGGTGGATAAAAATTTGGGAGGGACATCTCGGGAGCAAGCAGCCCAAGCCCCATACCAGGCCCCCTAGTTCAGGGTTCAAGTGCCAGGAAGATAAGTTCCCACAACTCCTGGCTGCAAGAACCAGCAGGGATTGAGTTAGTGAAACAAACTGCTGGGGTCCCAAGCAGTTCCCCTTAAAGAACTCATGCACAGACTTACTCAGATTCACTCTCTCTGAGCTCCTGTATCAGGGTAGCACCTTTAAAGGCACCAGTGGCATAAGGAGTAAAAATGAAGTATATAAGACAGAAAGGTTGGCAGAGGCCACTGACACTTTCTGAGTCTTCCTTACACAGAGCTACAGAGCCAGCATCTGAGACTCACGGCTGACCTCGCCCAGGAGATCCTCTGAGAGTCTGTGCCACAAAACTCTCAGGCCCACCCAAACTCTTAACCTTGACTTTTCCATATGAATGACTGGTCTTGGCTCATGCATCACAAGTTCCTGAATCCTATCAACAAGCAACAGCTGGCCTCAGTAAGGCCCCAGCCCCCACACCTTTTGCCAAGTGGCCCCAGGCCAGGCACTAGCAGTAGGCAGCCTAGATTCACAGCTTGGCTTCACCTGGGAATCTCCCAGCCCGGCATAAATAGCAACCATCTCAGACTGCTTTATAGCTCATACAGGGTGGCCCAGGGCAGAACACAGGTGGGGGTTGACCTTAGCCCTCACCATTGCGGTAAACTGCAGAGCCTACACACCCAGTGGACAACTACAGAATACGTCAGAGCACCACCACCTGCCCCTGCACAGCTGATCCCTCACAGAGAGCGGAGGTTAGTGGTCAGTGGTCACAGCCAGTCCTCACAGCTGACTGACCTGGGTAAATCCTTCCCATTGATCCAACAGCAATCAAGGCTCAACTACAAGAGGAGGGTGTACTCAGCCCACAAGAAGGGTACACCTCAAGTATCCAGCCTGGATGACAGGGGAGGCTGTGTCACTGGGACCCTACAAGACACCTGTTACACTAGGCCACACTACCAAGATATGGAGTCAAAGCAGTCCACCTAATACATAGAAACAAACATAGAGAGGCTGCCAAAATGAACAGACAAACATGGCTCAAATGAAAGAACAGATTAAAACTCCAGGAAAAGAACTAAACAAGATGGGGATAAGCAATCTCTCAGATGCAGAGTTCAAAACACTGGTTATATGAAAAAACGACAACAACAACACTGGTTATAAGGATGCTTAAGGAACTTAGTGAGGAGCTCAGCAGCATAAAAAAGACCCAGTCAGAAACTAAGGATACACTAACTGAAATAAAGAACAATTTACAGGGAAACAACAGTAGAGTGGATGAAGCCAAGAATCAAATAAATGATTTCAACATAAGGAATCAAAAAACAACCAATGAGACAAGAAGAAAAAAGAATCCAGAAAAACGAGGATAGGGTAAAAAGCCTGTGGGACAACTCAAAGCATTTCAGCATTCGCATTATAGGGGTGCCAGAAGGAAACGAGAAAGAGCAAGAAATTGGAAATCTATCTAAAAAAATAAAGAAAACTTCTCTAATTTAGTGAAGAAAATAGACATGCAAGTTCGGGAAGCACAGACAGTCCAAAATAAGATGGATACAAAGAGGCCCACTCCAAGACACATCATTAATTAAAATGCCAAAGATTAAAGAAAAAGAGACTCTTAAATGCAGCTAGAGAAAAGAAGTTACCTATAGGGGAGTTCCCATAAGACTGTCAGCTGATTTCTCTAAACTCTGCAGGCAAGAAGGGGCTAGAAAGAAGTATTCAAAGCCATGAAAGGCAAAGACCTACCTACATCCAAGATGACTCTATCAAGCAAAGCTTTCATTTAGAATCAAAGGGCAGATAAGGTGCTTCCCTGACAAGAATAAACTAAAGGAGTTCATCATCAACAAACTGTTATATGAAATATTAAAGGGCTTTATTTAAGAAAAAGGAGATCAAAACTATGAACAATAAAATGGCAAAAAATACAAACCTATCCACAATTGAATCTAAAAAACAAACTAAGCAAACAAGAGGAACAGAGAGAGAATCATGGATGTGGAGAGCGTTTTGATGGCTGCCAGATGGGAAGGGGTGTATGGGGGAATGGCCTAAGAGAGTGGGGGGTGCTGGGTAGAGGAGGGCACAAAGGGGGAAAAAATTGGGACAACTGTAATAGCAAGTTCAACATAATTAATTTTAAAAATAATAGTAAAAGTAGTTTTTAAGAAAAAAAAAACACAAAAGACAAAGTACAGAAAGAGAAACAGTAATAAAACTTTGGGAAAGTTGGAAGATGGTGAAAAGCGTTAAACCAAAGAGAAGTCCAATGACAGGCCAGCCTTGTGAACTTAGAAGCAATTTGATTGTGAAGGGTACCCTAAAAGTAGAGTGTAGAAAGGTCTAAAAACAAGATTGGCTGAAAGTCTGTTCAAGATCAAATGAAGAGTTAAGCTGTA
Organism: Macrotus californicus; assembly: GCA_007922815.1. Lineage (NCBI taxonomy): Eukaryota > Metazoa > Chordata > Mammalia > Chiroptera > Phyllostomidae > Macrotus > Macrotus californicus. The sequence continues at coordinate 7,196 of VMDR010009767.1, read as the reverse complement.
GTTAATCCCCAATGCAGCTATAATAGAGATTTTTAAGGCATAATTCCATTTAACCGTTTGAGTCCCAAGCAGTGCTACTGTGCTGCTGACAACACCCCCTGGGACTCAGACGGTTAAGGACAAGGGGAACAAGAGAGAACAGCTGAGTATAAATTAGTGTGTCTATGCAAAGCACGTGTCTTCGAAGTTGAGAAGCACATGGAGAAGTATGCCTAGTACACTAAACTCTATGTCACCGTTGAGCAAAGCCAGGAACCGACTGTCTCTGTACCACTCACCCTTCTACTAAAGGACCAGGAACTGGCAACACCTTGTACATGTGGAGTTTAGAAGATAAAATACAGAGGACTGGCTGAGGTTACCAAGCAGCCCTGGATACGTAAGTTTCCTCCTCCACCACAAACCACTAGGTCAAATGGCCTCTCCCTTCCCCGGGAGAAGACCAGAGGCTTTTCCACTAGGTGAAGTAAAACAGAAGGTCTCTAGACTGAGCAACACCAAGCACGGTCCAGAAGTAAAAGTATACCAGAAATAGAGGGAATAAGTGAACTGAATGCTAAAAACACCCAGTTATCTTCCCTTTACTGAGCTCCCAGAACACAATAAGCCAGATTCTTACTTTCTAGCTAGGAGAATTAAGACTATTCTCTGAGGAGTGTCACCAAACCAATAAAAAAAAGGAGAAGGTACTGACAAGGGACTGGGAGGAGAAAGAGGGTCACCACACAAGGTAATTAAAAGTTGACAACCTCAACTTGTTCAGAAGCGCCCGTATGTTCTTTACTCTTCACTGGCTTTAGTATGTTCTTTACTCTTCACTGGCTTTAAAACAAATTTTTTTTTAATTTTAGAGAGAAGAAGGAGGGGGAAAGAAACACAAGAGAGACACACTGAAAGGTTGCCTTCCATACACACCGCATCCCGGGACTGAACCCGCAACCCAGGCACATGTCTCAATCAGGAATGGAAATGGTGACCTTTCAGTTTGCAGAACAACACCCAACCAACTGAGTCACACTGACTGGGGCTACTCTTCACTGTTGAACAGAGATCTGAGGAAAGCCTCAAACATAAAAAAGAGGGAACAAAGGAACAACAAACAGTGAAGGAAAAAAGGAACCTGAAACAAAGTACAGAGAAAATTTCACAAAAGCAGCCATTAATATCCTCAAAAATAAAAAGGATATTGTATTAGTGAAATAAGATACAGGGAACAAAAAGTAATTCTTGAAAATTAAAAACATAACAGCACAAATTTAAAGCTCAAAAAAAATTTAAAGACAAAGTTGAAGAAACTTTCTATAAAGTAGGTAGAGCAAAACAAATATACAAAAAAGAAAAATTATGAGGTTCAATGAGGGGGAGTAAACATCTCATTTAGAGTTCTAGAAAGAGCCCTGCCCAGTGTGCCTCAGCTGGTTGGAGTGTCATCCCATAACCAAAAGGTTGCAGGTTTGATCCCCGGTGTGGGCACAGGTGACCCCGTCTGGATGTGTACAATCCCCATTTGAGGCACTGTTCCCCAAGGTCTGGATGCGGACATGAGGCAACCAGCTGATGCTTCTCTCTTGCATCGATGTTTCTCTCTCTCCCTACCTCTCTCTCAAACCAACGAAAAAAATGTCCCTAGGTGAGGATGAGAAAAAGAAGTTATAGAAAAAGAATAAACAAAGGGGAGGAAATAATCAATGAAAGAGTTTTCAAGAAAATCACCCAGCCCTGGCTGGTGTAGCTCAATGGATTGAGCAAGGGCAGTGAACCAAACAGTCACCAGTTCGACTCCCTCTCAGGGCACAGGCCTGGGTTGTGGGCCAGGTCCCCAGTGGAGGGCGTGCAGGAGGCAACCACACATTGATGCTTCTCTCCCCCTCTTTCTCCTTCCCTTCCCTTCAAAAATAAATAAATAAAATCTTTCAAAAAAGAAAGAAAAAGAAAATGCCCCAGAACTAAAGACACTAAATTTGTAGATCAAAAGGGCCCCGCTAAATACATACTACAATAAATGAAAACAGATTCACAGCAACAAGGTATAACCTTGTGAATTTTATGAACGAAGTGAAGAGTGTACAAGCTTTGTAAACAAGAGAGACGAAAATCACATACAAAAGATCAGATAGCAAAATAACCAACCTTAGGTTTAATAGGAACTCGGGAAGCTAAAAGACAATGCTTTCAAAAGTCTAAGCACAAATGATTTCCAGCCTAGTATTTTATATCAGCCAAACTGTCAAACAAGTGTTAAGAACAAAAATATGTTCAGATAATGCAGGGTCACAAAAAAATTTATCTCCCACATTCCCTTTCTCAGGAAACTACTGAAAATGAGTTAAGTAAACCAAACACAAGTTTAAACATGAAACACAAGAGAGAGTTGAAGGGAATCCCCAAGATCACAGCTGTTCACTAGACTATTGTAGACTGAAGGAATACATAAGGGTCCAAGGGTCCAGATGAGACTTATTTAGGATGATGAAAATGACAAATTATTAACATATCAGATCATGTGGAAACAAACAAAAACTAGGAGACTTTTACTATAAATTATCAATAAATATACAGACTACTAATAACCCTCTCCCTCACCAAAACATACATATATACAGAAAACTAAAAACCACACTGTGAGGACAAGGCAAGCTCGGAACATTACACAACTAAGCTGAGTAAACTGTCAACATCATAATGTACATGCTGAATCCCTAACCAAAATGATAACATATTAGGGAAAACAAGAAAGAGGATGCCAGAGATGGGGTGGGAGGTAAGACCCAATGCATGCAAAGATGAAAAATAATCCACAACTTCTATGAACAGAAGTAAAAAATAATCCAAATAATGAAATTTTGACATTCAAAAGTAAGTATCAAATGATCCAGCCCTGGCTGGTGTGGTTCTGTGGACTGAGCGCCAGCCTGAGAACCCAAAAGTCGCCTGGTTCGATTCCCAGTCAGGGCACAAGCCTGGGTTGCGGGCCAGGTCCCCAGCTGGGGGCATGTGAGAGGCAACCAATCAATGTATCTCTCACACATCAATGTTTCTCTAACTTTCTCCCTCCCTTCCCCCCTCTCTCAAAATACATAAATAATTACATAATTATATTATATGCTCTGAATATTATAAAAGTAATGGCCTAAATAACAATAATAATTTTATTAAACCAAGTTTTCTAACATCATTTGGAATGCTTAGCTTCCCTAAGAAAATAATAAACATGAATGATGACAATAATATGAACAGTATACTACAATTTTTAATTTTTACAGTGATAATTTATGCTGCTACAAAACATTAATAGTGGTCACAGTTTCAGTTGGTGGGTGCAGGAGTACTTTGAGAGCAGTCTGTCCAAAATTTCTCCTAATGGGCAATATCAATAGCAAGACTAATGATTCTACTAGGTATGTGCTATGAAGGAGATGAACAGAAAAAGGAGCACATTCAAAGAAAAATGGAGACTTAACCACTAAGAGTGTTAATTGAGCTTTCCAGAACTTGGCTGACTATAGCTTGCTACAAACTACAGGAAAAAGGAAACAAAAACCAAAAAATGCAAAATGCAAAGAGAAAAGAAAAAAGTGAGTAAGTTTCTGTAAGGTTAAATAGGTCCATTTTAACATGTTCTATCATTTCTCCAGTAGGAAGCTATATGAATTCAGCCCTTCTGGAAAGCTCTCCTGAATTCAAGAGTTTTAACCTCTTAGAGCTCCCCGCTCCCAAACCACATACTATCTTTCGGACAGGAAGGGCAGTTGCTCTCTGGTGTGATCATATTCTTGACTCAGAAACAGGCCAGATAGGAATCCTCAAGCACATCTTACCACTCACAGCAGCCTCACCCACCCCTGACGTTAACACTAGAAAGGTGTTATTCCTCTCCCCATTAAGGCCGATTCCTCACTGAGATATGAGTCCCATCCACCTCTTCCCTCTCAGAAACCCTATGGTCTGATCCTGTCTCTGATCCCGTACTACTCCTGTCTTCAGCCTCTCCCTATCTGCAGAGCTCTCCTCATCAGCACCACCTGCACGATCATCCCCATTTTAAAAAATCTTTCTGGACCCCATATATGTCTCTTGCTATAGCATCCGCACTTCTCTATTTTTGTCTCCATTTCCTCAAATCAGTCTAATCCAAAAAAAAAGGTTACCAATGATCTCTACCTTCTTACAACTAAGACAATCTCTTACAACTAAGGGACTGGTTGAACATCTCTAGGCAATGTTCAAACAAAGCAACCACACCTTACTTCTTAAAGCACCCTAGTCACCAATGCCACATTCCCCTGGTTCTCCTCTTGTATCTACGATTTAATCATCTCTTTTGCCAGCTCCCACTCTTCCATACAGACTACAAATATTGGGTTCCTCAAAGCCACCTTTTCCTCAATGTATATTTTGTCCCAAGGCCATCTCATCCATGCCCCAGCACATGGTTTCAATCATTATCAACAGGCAGATGACACCTCCCAGTTACAGGTATTCCAGTGCTCTCAGTAAACAGCAACACTATTTGTGCCCAAATGAGGCTAAACCCTTGGGAGCCAAATGAGACACAGGAACCTGGAGGCTAGAAACCTTGGTACTCCGACCTCCCTCACTCCCCACGCATCACCAAATCATAGACACTTTATCTCCTATGTTCCCCAATTCTCAGGCAGGTTAGTAAGAAACTAGGAAAATTCTGTGCCAAGCAGAACAAGGAAACAGAAAAAAATCACAAGATCCTATCCTCCCTAACCAAAGATGCCTAAGGGCAGGTGGCTTAAATCACCTTAGTCAAGGAGACAGATAAGAAAAAAGAAAAAAAAACAAACCAGCCTTGGCTGGTATGGCTCAGTTGGCTGGTGTAGTCCTAAAGGCCAAAAGGTCCCAGGTTCAATTCCCAGTCAGGGCACATGCCCATGTTGCAAGTTCAATCCCTGACGGGGCATGTACAAGAAGGCAACCTATCGATGTTTCTCTCACTCTCTCTCTCAGCAATGAAAAAATGTCTTTGGGTGAGTATAAAAAGGGAAAAACAAGCCAGACTAATCCAAGATAAAGGTAAAACTAACCAGAATATAACCCCAGTCACCACTCTATGCTCATTTCAATACATCAGCATACTAAACACCACCCTGGAAATCTAATCAATATTCTTGAGAACCTCCCCTGGGATCTTCCCTAAAATTCCCACATACAGAAAATAGATTAATACCCTTCTCTTTGAACAGGCCTATGTCCCCTTTTCCTCAGGCATGTACTTTGCTTTTTCTATCTTAAGCTCTAAGGGTACAGAGGACATTCGCATCCAAGGGAGCAGTGGGCAGCAGCTCATCTGGGCTTACCCCCAACCCTGTTGCCAGGGGCCCTTCCTTTGCTTCACTGTCCCAAGCTTTAATATAAACTTACTCTCACTTGGACTTGAGTCTTGAAATTTTTTTCCTGCATAAGTCAAGAAACTGAACACTGCCAGACGCATGAAAGGGTCGGAATGTGCGGAGGCAGCGCCAGCCTCTGGTGTGGAAGTGGTCTGGTAACACTTTCATCTCACCATCACCTCCACAATGACCCTGTTTAACTCTCTCTTCTGACTTACTTGTACCCCCATCCATGTTCCACATTACAGTCAGAGTGAACTTTGAAAAACACAGATCAGATCACATCGCCCTCTGCTTATAGCCCAGTAACGGTATCCCACTGCTCTTAGGAGAAAATACAAACTTTTAAATGAAGTCTGAAAGATGCTGCATGATTTGACTCATATCTACTTTCCTAGCCTCTTACTGTGCAATCTTCCATCACCCCAGGCTACAGCCTTCTCAGGGGCTGAGCGTATACTATTTTCTATGCCTGGAACCCTCTTCTTTCTTTCTAGTTAAGTCCTAGTTATCCTCTTAGGTCTCAGATCAAAGATAATTTTACTAGCAAAACTGGCCCTGAATACCCTTGCTCCAAAAAAGTCCAGGGTTAAGTAACCCTGATATATCACTAATTGTAAACCATTATCTTTCCTTGGACACGTCTAAATTAAGTAATTATCTTTTTGTCTGATTATTTGCTCGTGTCAGGTCTCTTTAACTGAAGTCTAATTATACACGAGGCTAAGAAAGACTGATGTCTTACTCAATATCGGATCCCAATACCTAGCACAGTATCTACACAATGTAGTCAGTATTTGTCAAATAAATGGCATGGACACACTAATGTGCACAAAGAACACTGCAGTAAGTAAGAAACCAGCAGCCCACAGGAATAGGCAGGGTAGAAGAGGAGGACTAAAATAATTTTCTAAATGCAAATGTCCAAAGAGACCACAAATAAGATACCATAAACAAAAACAAAAAAACAAAAAACAGTAAGCTATAAAGGTCTTTGGGCAATTCCATATTCAACCCCACTTTTGGTAAATCATCCCACAGATAAATAGACATGCACCATATTTTGCCATGTATATATAATGTGCTCCTGTGTATAATGCACACCAACGTTTTTGGCCAAAACTTAAAAAAATAAAATAAAATCTTTTAAATTTTTTTACTTTTTAGAAGATTTTATTTATTTATTTTTAGAAAGTGGGAAAGGGAGGAAGAGAGGGAAACATCAATGTGTGGTTGCCTCTCATGTGGCCCCGACTGGGAACCTGGCCTGCAACCCAGGTAGGTGCCCTGACTGGGAAAGGAACTGACAATCCTTTGGTTTGCAGCCTGCACTAAATCCACCGAGCTACACCAGCCAGGGATTTATGTTTTAATTTTTAATTCAATTATTTATTTATATTTAGAAATAAAACCAACTATTGTATTTCAGGGTATTATTTTGCCTACAGATATTGTTATTGCTTTCTAGAGTTACTCTTTTAATTCATAAGCATAAATAAAAATTAAAAATATTTATATAGATATGGATTTAGTACTACCCATGTATAGTGCTCACCCTTATTTTTCCCTCAAAAATTTGGGCACAAAAATGCACACTGCACACTAACACATGTATTGGACGGGCCAAAAAGTTTATTCTTTTTGTCTTGTAAGATGGCTTCTAGTAGCACTCAGTTATCTTTAACTTCACTGGGAACAATTTTGTTAAACTGAATTGTGACAGCTGTCATATCAGCATACACTAAAAAAACTTATCAAAACTGATGAATTTTTGTGTAGCTATTTTATACTGAAGATGAAAAAAATCTGCAACATTTTCAGCATATTATGCTTCAT
>VMDR010009766.1:0-32543 GCA_007922815.1 Macrotus californicus | reverse complement strand
TTATTCTTGCATCATCTCCAGTCTGCTGTTCAGCCTGTCCATTAAATATTGTGTTTAAGTTATTTTATTTTTCAGTTCTAGAATTTTCATTTGTTTTTTATACTTTTGATTTCTCTATGATCTCTTGTTTGTTAATTTCAAGATATTACCATGTATGCCATGGAGCATAGTTACAATAGCTGTTTTATAATCTTTGTTTGCTAACTTCAACATCTGGGGAATCTTGATGGTAATCTGCATGGATTGCCTATGACTCATGTTTTCTTTTGTTCCCCCCTATGTCTAGTGATTTTGGACTTTATTCCAGATAGTATAAATAGTCATTGTAGAGACACTGGATTTTGTTTTATTCTTTCAAAGAGTCTTGATTGTTTTAACAGAAAGTTAACTAGGCTTGCTTTGAACTTCAAACTCAGATTCCCCTGCAGTTGGCAGCTGTTGAAATCTCTGCGTAGTTCCTTTAGCCGTAGATGAACTTCTTGGATCTGTCTGACACATGCGTAGTTTAGGAATCAGGCAAAGATTTGGGCAGAAGGTATGTGCAGACTTTGAGGCTAGCCCTCTATGATTCTCTTCCTGCTGAGATTTTCCCCTTGGTTTCCAGCTGCTATGATCACTTCAAACTCTGGTTCTTCAAACCAGTAAGACTGCAGTTTTCTGTACGAGTTTTAGCCAACCCGTCTGATGCCAACTAAGGATTACCCTCAGGTGAAAAGTCATGAAAACGGGAAACTCACACAGAGCTCTTTCCTTCTTTCAACTCTGCAGTTCGGCTGGCTTTGGTTGTTCTGTAGTACCTTCAGGCAGCTGAGTTTTATATTTTGTCTGAGTGTTGGTCCTATGGGAGCTTCTACACCATATTGGAGCAGAACCTCACAAGTTTTTTTCCTTAGGCTGTTTGATTTGATTTGTCTCTATGTCTTTGCAAAAAAATAAAAATAAATAATTGGCCTGCTTTAGGAACAGTAGCTTTATTTTAAGTGTTACTTTATAGACAACTCCAGTATTTTTATGCTTAACAGCTTTATTTTTAATTAAACTTTTGATTTTTGAGATAAATGTAGATTCACATGCAGTTTTAAAGAAGTAATAGAAAGCCCATGTCCCTTTACCAAGTTTCTCCCAAGGTTAACTTCCTGCAAAACTTTAGTGCAGTGCCTCAACCAGGATACCGACACTGATACAGTCAAGATACAGAACATTTCCGTCATCACAATGGCTCCTCGTGATGCCTTTTTATAGCCACACTGATTTCCCTTCTGCCCTCATCCCCCTCTTAACCCCTGGCCACCACTAATCTGTTCTCCATTTCTATAATTTTGTCATTTCAAAAGTAAATGGAGTCATGCAGCATGTAACCTTTGGGGATCGGCTTTTTTAACTCAGTGTAATCCATCCAGGTTGTTGTATGTGTCTGTAGTTTGTGCCTTTTTGTTGCTGGGTATTCCCAAGCATGGGTATACCACAGTGTGTTTAATTGTTCTGCCGTTAAAGGGTATCTGATGTTATCCGTATTTCATAAAAGTTAAAAATAATACAGACAAAAATAAATACATTGGGAAACCTGGATTTTTTCCAGTGTTTCACTATTATGAATTAAGTTCCTATGAAAATTCGTGTAGATGTTTTTGTATAAACATAAGTCTTTATTTCTCTGGAAGAAATGCCCAAGGAGCGCAACTGCTGGGCCACATGGCATTTGCCTGTGTTGTTTCTCCCAAGCAGCTCTATCATTTTAAGTTCCCACCAGCAACACGTGAGGGTTGCAGCTTTTCTCCGTCCTCAGTGTCTTCTGGCGGTGGGCCTCACTTTTCTCATTTTATCCATTCCGAGAGGAGTATAGTGATAATCTCACTGCGGTTTGAATTTGCATTTCCCTAATAGCTGATGCCATCAAACGTCTTTTTATGTGCTCTTTTAAATATCACATATCTATCTTTTTCTGTAAAATGTCTCTTCATGTGTTTTGTACACATTCAAGTTAGAGTATTTGCTTTTTTAATGTTGAGTTTTGAGATTTATTTATATATTTTAGATACTTTTTTTTAAAATCAGATATGCAGTTTGTAAATATCTTCTCCCAAACTGTCTTAATTAATTTTGTCTTAATTCTTTGAATGTTCGGGAGAATCTCCAGTGAAACTGTGTGGGCCTGCATATGTCTTTTGTGGGGAGTTTTTAAACTACACATTCAGTTCCATTAGCAGAGGTTACCAGGGTGGAGTGTGGGGGACAGAGATGGGACAGGGGGAGGGGAAGGGCGATTTTTATTTAATGAGCACAGAGTTTCTGTTTGGGATGATGAAAGGTTCTGGAAACAGGCAATGGTGATGGTTGCACTACATTGTGAATGTATTTAATGAAACTGAACTGTACACTTAAAAATGGCTAAAATGGTCAATTTTATGTATATTTTACTACAGAAAAAGCAACAACAATAAAAAAACCCCAGCCCACTAGAAATCTGAGTTCCACAAGAACTCATGGGTCAGGTGAAAGATGGTGAAAGTGAGGAGGACCACATTCCCACCCCACCCCCACCCCTGCCCAGATTTCCAGACAGAAGAGATTGCTGTTGGAGATGAGATGGAATTATTAACAGTCCATGCAGTCATCGTCACTCACCGCTCCTTTTCGTCGTGACGGTGTTTCGTAATTCCACGTAATAAACCAGAAGAACGACGCTTTTCACCGTCACTGAATACAATCTCTACAGACACGAACCTGTACCCACTTCATGAGCCGTCGGAAACAGATGAAAAGAAACCCAGAATTGTCATCTGGCTCAGGGGGACAGAGATCCAGCCTTGGAAGGTCTGGGATCCTTGTCCTTTGGTAAATGTCACCTAGTGGGAAAGCGATGACCCTGATAGGACACTCAGGTTAGGTTAGGCATCTCTGAGGGCACTGGTGAAGCTGGGGCCCAGAGGGCTGTTTTGGAGAGGAATACAATGATTCCGCTGGATGGTCTCCCAGCAGGCCTGGTGAAACTTGCCTGTCCTTGGTTGTCATTCAGAATGGGCTACTCCCTTTGTGATTTAATGAAAGAATTGTAAAAATGGGGGTGAGGGAGAGGCTCTTCCCTCCTCAGCAAGACCAGCATCTGCAGCTAGAAGTGTCACCAAACATCCGCATTAATGACCGAGGAGATGATGTGTTGTGAGTGGAAATGGCAAGGCGCTCTGCTGATTAGGACCACCAAGCAGGGGAGCAGGAAAGAGGCACAGGCGGGTACACCAGGGATGGTTTCAGGGAAACAAAGGAGGTCACAGGAGCTTCTTGGGCTGGAATTTGAAAGGCCTAACTAAGTAAGGTGTTTGGGTTGTAACCTGACGGCAATAGGGTTTTGAGCAAAGGAGCAATACAATAAAATTTGCATTTTAGAAAAATCACTCTGGCAGCAGAGGAATGACACACAGAAAGGGAGAAAGAAAGCTGGCTCTGGGGAGGTCGCTTGGAAGCTATTCCCGCCAGGAAACGAGGAGGGCCTAAATGAATGCTGTTCAGGTAGGTTCAGAGGAAGGGGTGAGCGTCACACTGGGTGTGAGAGATATTTAGGAGGTCAGAGAGAGCAAGCACATAACCAGTGGCAGTGGAGTGTAAAGCGGATTGAAAAGAGATTTGGAACGCTGGTGTTAAAAGGGAGAGAATCTAACTGGTGTCCTCAAAAACAAGCCGAAGAACTACATTCATAATGCTGTAAAAGATTGGATATATATGTTTTGAAAACTATGAGGAAAACTAAAAACCATGACTCTAACGAAGAAGCTAGAAATAGAAAAGTACAACATTGGTCTTTAGTTGAAATTACGTAATTACTAGGGGGATAACAACACCCAGCAAAGGTCTCGTGTTAGTGTACTTGCTCTTTCTGTAGCGCGTGCCCAGTGCGGTGCTGGTGTTTACTGACAGAGGCAGGAAGATGCGGGACCGGGTTTTCCTGGAGCAAGGCTCATAGCAAGCTGAACTCATCCTACAATTGATTTGATTCTCAGAAATTTATTTTTTAAATTTTCTTATTCATTTAATAGAGATGTATGTACTTAATAATATACTTTAATATTTTAGTATTTTCATATATTTTAATAAGTATAGTAACAATAAGTATTTAATAAATATTGTATCAGCAATGTTGGTGGTGGTTAAGGGTACCACTTATTCCCTAGGTTGTAGAATGGCAGGAAGGGATTGTAATAGAGCTGGAGATGGTGTGGATAGCAGCTCGCAAACTCTAAGACTGAGAAGCACCTTTAATATTGCCCCATAATGTCCTCTCTAGATACAGTAGCTGCATATAATTTTAGGAGCTTTTTAAAAATATATAATTGGGAATAGAAATGTGAGCTTATGAATAGAAACGTGACATTTGAATCAGGTTAGCCCAAGCTATCTTTGGAAGAGCAGAATGGGAAAAGTTATGTGCTTATCAGGCTCAATAATAATAGCTTAAACTTGTAAAAAACACTGGCTGCTTTTGATAGGTTACCTATGATAATGTACTAATAAAGAGATACACTAAAAAGATTATAAATAAATCAAAATTGAATTTAAAAAAGGTTCAAGTAACCCACAGGAAGGCAGAAAAACAAAACAGAAACAAAAAAAAAAATTTAAGAAAAATATAAAATAAAGTTAAATAGCTTAAATGGCAGATTATAGCCCTAACAATAGCTCAGGTATATTGAGTACTTACTATATGCCAACACCCCAGCCCTATGAGGCAGACTTGGATGATTATCTCCATTATATAGATTAAAGAATAAAACTGAGATAAAGAGAAATTAACATGCCCAAGGTCATAAAATATGTTGTAGATGTCAGAGACACTGTTAGAACTTGGGTAGAATCCAAACTCTTTACCTTTATACTGTACCAGACAGCATCCGAATACCCAGTCCCAGCTGCTTAAGCACTGCATTTGCTACCACGTGGTAATGTCCCCTGCTCCAAGCCACCACAGCCTGGACACCTTTCATAGGGTCTGCAGATCCACAAAAACTTAGTGGTTCCATATACTATACATACACCAGGTGAACTTACTATGCCAATCATTGTCGTTCTTTTGGTTTAGTTCATCTCTTGTTAATACTAAGAGGCAATGCTGGTCCATGGTAAGATTAAAGGCAAAAGGATGCTCTGAATCCAGACACATCAAAGTTTGCTGTGAGTCAGTGTTATGAGGAAGCACAAGGGACCAAAAGACCAGGAATTAAGTATTAATTAATTAATTAATTAATTAAGACCAGTATTAAGGAGAATTCTCCAAAACTTGGAAAAATTAGAAACAGTAAAGCTGGCTGTTCGGTTTTTACAGTTATAGCAGTTCGAGCTGCTATAATAAATATACCGTAGTTGGGGTGGCTCAAACAACAAGCATTTATTTCTCACATATCTGGAAGCTAGTAAGTCCGCTGTCAAGGTTCCGGGAGATCCGGTGTCTGGTGAGAGCCTGCTTTCTGGTTCGCAGATGGCTGTCCTTTCCTTGTATCCTGTGTGGAAGGCAGAGATGGAGAGGAAGCAAGCTCTTTCTCATGTCTCTTATTCTAAGGGCACTAATCCCATTCATGGGGGCTCCATCCCCATGACCTAATCACCTCCAAGGGCTCCACTTCCAAACACCATCTTGTTAGGGATTAAATATCACAACATAGGAATTTGGGGGAGGGCACACACAGCCATTCAGTCCATAGCACTGGTTCCGTAAGTCATGAGTACTAGTTGGAAATTGGCAAAGCCTAGTTATTCTAGCTATTTCCTTTCAGAGTAAAGGTCTGAAAGATCTAGTCTTGGTTGTCACTGGAGTTGTAATGGCAATCCTGTCTCTAGATAAGAGCCTGGTTGAGCTGGTTCTGTCTGGACTCCTCTTTTTCATATTACAGACTGGAAGCCAACGGTGTTGTACTGGTTTCCTGCGGCTGCTGTAAAACGTTACCACAAACTAGGCTGCTTAAAAAAAATTAGAAATGTATTCGCCCCCAGTTCTGGAGACCAGAAGTCTGAAACAGTTATTGGCAGGACTGTGCTCCTTCCAGAAGCTCAAGGACAGAGTCTCTTCCTTGCCTCTTCCAGCTTCTGGTGGCCTCTTCATTCCTTGGCTGGTGGCTGCTCACTGCAACCTCGGCCTCCATCCTCACAGAAACTTCTCTGTGTCCCTTATAAGGACACTTGTCATGGGGTTTAGGGCAACTCCAGTAATCTGGGATGGTTTCATCTCAAGATCCTTCATAACATCTGCAAACACCCTTTTTCCAAAGAATATAACATTTACAGAGTTAAGGAATTAGGACAAAGACATACATATTTTTTGGAGGGGCACCATTCAACCCACTGTGGGTGTTCTGGGCGTGGTACCAACTGCTTTTCTGAAAGCCTAAGGAAAGGTAAGCTTTCTGGTTTCTCTCCGTTTCTTTTGTTTAATGAACTCTGCAGGTTGGGATACATGGAATTCCAGAGCGACTGGTAAAGCTGTCTGTAGGCTTTGTATTTGAAGATGATGGGAAGCTGCTTATAAAACAATTAGATTAGGATGAACCATTGCTGTTCACAGAGTTACCTTTGGGAATCCCCAGAGAGAGAAAATAAAGAAAAGGCTGAAATCCACCCATTTGACCAGTAGAATTGATAGATCACATGATAATTCTGTTTACTTTTTTGAGGACTGCTGGTAGACTGGTTTTGAACACTGCAGGTCAAGTGAGGATCAGGCTCTTCCCTCCAGCGCCCACTAACATTTTGAATTTTGTTCACTCCAGAAATTAACCAATCTACAGACAACCCATAAATCTCCTTTCAGCTAATAGTTAAACTTCCTCCCTCTGCAACAATTCTCTTTCCAAAGAGCTGCTTAAAGGGAACAGATCTGAGGAAGAAATCAATGACCTGGGAAATTCACAACTAGGACAGTTTAGAGTAATTTACCTGTGCAATGAACAGAGATTTTCTACACCTCTTTGGGTGGTGGTGGTGGTTGTACCATATTTGTTTCTAAAGGGGAGCATGATCAAATTAAAAACAAACACAAAGCTCTTGAGTAAAATCAAACAAAAATCTTGCCAGATGCCTATGGGAGGGCGGAGCAAAGCCTGCTCAGGGCAGCCCCCAGGAGGACTGGGAAGCACCTCACAGCTGGCTGCCCCAGGCAACAGGCCCTGGCTTTCCCTGACCCCATCTTCCTGTCTTGCTCCCTTACTCAACTGCTCCCCCTAATTCTTCATCCTCTTCAAGTCACCCTAACTGACCCCAGCCTCTCTCCCACTGCAATGTTTGTTTGTGTTATTTTAGGGACAGGGGGCTGCTTTTTTATATTTTCTTCCTGTGTCTCAAAATCATTTGTGCTAATTTAGATAAGTTGGAAAGAACAGAAAGAGGACAAAGAAAAGAAATACCACTTATAGCTCCCTCATCCCAGAAGAAATCTCTGCTAACATTTGTCATGTATCTTTCTAGTCTTTTTTTACCACCTTGCATTGTTATTTGTTTAAGTTGTTGTTACATAGCTGTCATTAAAAGGACAAGAGGAAAAACAGGAGAGATGCAAGTGTGGGTGAGGGTGTGGAGAGAGGGAACCCTTGTATACGCTTGGTGGGAATATAAATTGGTGCCGCCACTGTGAAAAACAGGAAAATTTCTCAAAAAATTAAAAATAGAACTACCATATGACCCAGCAACCCCGCTTTTGGGTATATATATATATATCTCCAAAGGAAATGAAGTCACTATCTCAGAGATATCTGTACCCCAATAAAAAAAATCTTGCCAGGTGCAAATTTTTTAAAAAATGTTATGGAAGGAGAAGTTAGAGGGAAATTTTGGGTAGTGAAACGGAGGCAGAGTGAGGTTATAGTGACAATTTAGCTTCCATAAAGTTGGAACTGGCTGATTCAGTAACTAAGACTCGATTTGATCTCATCCAGTGTTAATGATGTTTTAATACTAGCAGTTAAATATTTCACAATGAACATTACTGATCCGGGAAAAAAATACAAATATTTTCTCTTGTTCAGAATGGCTACACTTGCATTCAGGTTTCCATATTTCTTTCTCTAGTCGAGTATCAGATGTCAGCAAACTGACCTGCTTAGAAGACTACTGACACATGGTCACAAGCAAACACGAGATGCAGTTGGAGAGGCTGGATTTCCACAGCCTGGGTGGGAAGGGGCTGTGCCCTCCCACAGGGTGGCTGGGTAACTTAAGGCCTTTTAGGTTTCTTGCCTTTGTGCACCCTGAAAGGTGGCACGGGGGAGGTAAATCTATAATTAGGGGTTTATTTAAAATAGAGATTTGTGACCTGACAGACTGCAATCTTTCTGAATCCATCAACAATGAAAACCTTCCAGCCCTTTGTCTCGGGTGTGTATGGGTTACTGAGGGTGGCAGAGCTGCGTGGGCTCGTGTTACACGGGACGTTATGTGACTGGGGGGGTGTGTGGGACTTACAGCAGCACACCTCCTGGGACATGAACTTTGCTTCGAAACAGTATCTGAAAAGGATTCATCTTATTCGTGTCATTCTGGTGGTAAAACCGATCACCTTCTGTTCCAGTCTGACTTTGGCGCACACCGTTAGGTTAGTGCTGCATTCTCAGAGCCTCAGGGCCAAGTTTCAAACTTCCTATCGTAAGGAAATGGAATTCTCTGTGCAAGGTGAATAAAAGCTGCAGGACAACACAACAGTCCTTAGAGTTCATACCATTCCGAGGAATTCAAAGCTCTTGAACAAGCAGACTGGCATTTTAAAATGTTTTCCAGATTTAAAATCCCATCTCAGTCATTCTGGTTGGTCGTCAGTGTTTGCTGAGCACTGTTGTCTTTACAGCCCTCCTGTCAAACACTGTCCGTGTGTGTCAGGCATGTGCTTACAAAATGTCACTCCCTATACCTGTGGCTGTGGCCCGGGCCCCCATCATTCTCCACACACTGAACTTCCATTCTCATTCACTCTGTATCTTTCATTCAGAATGAACGTATTTACCAGCCTAGGATTAACATAGCGACTTAAAACCTTTATGAGACACCTCAAATTGCAGGACAAAGGTGTATTCCCATTTATAGGACCCTATAAAGGGATTATATATTTAACACTACAAATAAATATATATGTATGTGTGTGTGTGTGTGTATATATACATATTTGACAGGACAAATCTTTCAAAATTTAAAAATGTTTTATTATAACATGTTACAGATACAAAAAAAATAACCCATGGAAAGTAAAAACATAAAAGATCCCTCACATTTAACACATTTAATACTTTGCCATATTGCTTCATACCATTTATTTTTAAAGAAGGCAATAATAGAGTTGAAGACATCACCCTCCCCTTTCCTCTGTCTTCCCCTCCTCAGAGTTTACTTCTACCCTATGGTGCTTGTCCATGTTTTTATAATTTCACAACTTATGTACGTATTGTGTTTGTAAAATTTGCCTAAGGGGTATACCTTACAGTATACTTTTCAATTTGCTTTTCAATTTGCTTTTTCATTCAACATTGTTGAGATTAATCTACACCTTCTTTCCCCCCCTGGCTGCTTAAGGATCGGCTGGCTTCACGAACGACACAGCAACTATGTGAACCAGGAAGTTCATGACCAACACACGGCTTCAGCAGAAACAAGCGGTGATCAACAGCCTTCATCCTGGGAAGGCAACGATACCTAAGACAGAAATTTGGGAAAGACTAGCCAAATCGTACAAGATGTCATCTTTGTATTTGGATTCAGAACCCATTTTGGTGGTGGCATTTTGACAGCTGGCTTTGGCCTGACTTGTGACTCTTGGGTCGTGTAGAGAAAAGTGAACCCGAACATAGAGTTGCATGGCATGGCCGGCCTGGGATGAAGACCTCAAGAGAACAGTGAAAGGAACACGGGAAAGGAATGAAAAGAGCTGGGGGGAATGCAGAGGCCAGTGGTGGTGCTGGCGAAAGATGTAAAGGCTCTTCAGTGAGGTTATCTGTGGTGATGTGTGGATTTTTCATGAGAGGATTAATAAACTAAGAACTTTAAAAAAAGATATTTATCTACACTGGTGCAAGTGAGCCATGCCATTCATTTGAACTACTGTTCAAATTCCATTACATGAATATACCACTGTTCATGTACCCGTGTCCCTTCTGAGGGCAGTTGGACTGTTTGCAGTGTTTTACACACAATGCTACTATGAATGAACCATCCCTCCCTTAGGTCTGATGAGCTCTACCTTCAAAATAATATATCTTAAATCTGACCACTTTTCCTAATCCCACAAGGACCCCAGACCAAGCCATCATTTTCTCCTCCCAGGGCTCCTAAGTGTCTCCAGCTTCCACTTTTGCTCCCCTTCACTTTATAGTTCACACAGCTCATGGGGTCAGATTGGGTCTTCCCTTCGTCAAAATCCTTTCCATCCCACCTGGGGTAAAACCTAAACGTCTTCCCATGGCCATGAAGACCCCACATCATCGGGCCCCTCTCCCTCTCTCCTTAGCGCTCTCTGGTCCAGCATACGGGGCTCCCACTGGTCACTGCCAGAGAGACTTTGAAGCAAGCTGTTCAGTGTCTGAAGCCAGCACATTCTTCATCTTCTCCTCCTGCTTTGTTCAGGTTCCTGACCCAGGCATTCCTCAGAAAGCTCTTTCCTGTTTTTCTTATCTAAATTGGTACTTCCTTCATTTCCTATCCCCTTATGCTGCTTTTATGTTACTTTCCGGAAGGTTTCGCACCTGAATTTATTTGTTCACTTCTGCTTCTCTACTAGCATGTAAACTCCTCAGCTTTTGTGTCCCCAGTACTCAGAACTGTGCCTAGTGTGACTGCCGCTCAGCAATCCTTGAGTGAATCAGAGAACATCAGTACCAGACTCATTGTGCACATTCTCCAGGACAGTAAATTGAAAATTTGTTGATGGTGAAGTACAACATGAAATATAGTTTTCATATGGTATACACACAAACATGCAAGTGACAGAAATGTTTCAGGAAATAATACTCAGCTACTCTTACTTTTAATTTTATTTCAAAAAGAAAGATAGAAGAAAAAATACACTAGATGCAACTACTAAGTAGAGCCTGCAGTATGGAAAACTTTTGTTTTAGCCCTGGCTGGTGTGGCTCAGTGAATTGAGCATGGGTCTGTAAAACAAAGGGTCCCCCCCACCTGTTTCATTCCCTGTCAGGGCACATGCCTGGGTTGTGGGCCACATCCCCAGTCAGGGGCGGGGCGGGTAAGAGGCAACCAACTGATGTTTCTTTCACACATCAATGTTTCTCTCCCTCTCCTTCTCCCCTCCCCTCTCTCTGAAAATAAGTAAATAAATTCTTTAAAAAAACAAACAAACCTGGAAGTGTTTTTTCTGATTTTTACTAATCACTCTTGAATTGCGCTTCGCTAACATCCTTGTCGGAATTCCCTCGTACCCTTAGCCGACACCTGGCTTTTACGTTTTTGCCAGTCTGAGTGAATCCAACTCCTAGTTTTAATCTGCACTTGCCTGATTACTAAAAAGACTGTCAGATCTGATCCTTTAAAAAGTATGTAAACCAAATTATTTTCTAGTGCCTCTGGAGGGCTAAGAATTTTCTTGTCAGAAGCTTTCATAGGCATACTGACTTAATCTTCTCCCATTTTATGCATTTCACAATTTCAAATTCTCATATATTTAATTATAGTGGCACTAGGTTGTGTCCCCAAGGACACAACACTAACAATTTTAGATCATTCACTATTCACATAGTTGCTTGTTTGCTCAACAACTATTGAGGGCTCCCGCTACTGCCAGGAATTTCACCGGACAAACCAACAACCTCTCCTGGCGCCTACCTCAAAGATCATGAGTTTTGTTCCTTGCACTGTGGCACAGGAACCTTGGGCAGGTGTTTTTAGAAAGCGGGGGGAAGACCTGGCAAGCGAGCTCCTTCCAATTCTTCCAATCCATTGTTCTCGTGTATTATTACTTGCTCACAAGTTTTTCTATTAATTGCATTGGAAAAGGAACACTATTATGTTCATGCATGCTCTTATTGCAAAACAATTATTCCAGAGAAAAGTTATTTTTTTTTTTAAAGGAAGGAGATTTCCTCATCTCTTTTATTTTATGTTTTTAAAGATTTTATTTATTTTTAGAGCAAGGGGAAGGGAAAGTGACAGAGAGGGAGAGAAAGATCAGTGTGTGGTTGCCCCTTGCATGTCCCCCACTGGGGACCCGGCCTGCAACCCAGGCACGTGCCCTGACTGGGAATCAAACCAGCGAGCCTTTGGTTCACGTGCCGGCGCTCAATCCACTGAGCCACACCAGCCAGGGCTCTCGAGAAAAGTTTTAAAGGGGGAAGATGGAGTGTATTCATTTCAAGCACTTGTTTTAAATGTAAGGTTATAATTAGAGTCTTTTAAAACAACCCAGTTTATTTTACTTTTTTTTCTAAAAGCTTTTTTCCTGCCTTTTACAAACATTTGTTTCACACTTTATTTCGTTTTAATGCCAGATTTGAGTAAAAGCACTGAAAAATAGCTCACGTTCATTCTGAATTGAGTAATCCGAAATTCCGACGGGGGGGGGCGGGTGGAAGATCCCCAAACCACAGTAATACCGTCTTTAGCTTCTATCCACAACAGATTACCTCTAAAGAGGTAATTAATTGTCCCATAGATATGTCTTAACAACACCGCCAGGTTTCTAATTTAATCAACCTCAAGGCAGATGAAACAACTCGGCTTCCCGTACTTTGTTGTAAGAAAGATCAGGATTGAACACATTTTGTTGCTGTAGATAACGGCGTGGCTACCAGATAATAAGTGCTACACCCACAGACAGTGGCTGAGCTAATAAAAGGTGGGGTTCGTGCTTGATTTTCTGAAATTTATCTTTAATAATGTAAACTGCAGGCCGCAATGAAAGTGCTAAGTGCAGACCCCCACAGGGCCCTCGCCGTGTTTTCCCTTACCCTCATTTTCACATTTCTTCTCCCAGCCCCAGAATTCATGCAAATTAGCTCGCTAACCCCCAGGCAATACAAACCACTTTCGCGCCGTTCGCTCAGGACCGTGCAGTAACGTAAAACAAAAGAAGTTCTGGGCCTCTAAAAACGCCACCTTTTCAGCCTAATTTTAGGGAACTCCAAGGAAATCACTTGAGTTCAGAATATTTTAGGAGTCGGTTTTATTTCCGAGGCTGAACGCGTCGCGCGCCCAGGCGGGCCGTTACCACAGCTTGCAGGACCTGCGCCACACCGCGGGAAAGCCGGTCCCAGCCCCGCCTTTCGGGGCCAGGGTCTGCACGCCCAGCCGTTCCGACACTGCTGCTTGGTGTGACCGTGGCGCGCGCGGCTACTCTGGTCTCCCCTCTCCAAGTTCAGGCCTGGGCCCCTGCTGCCAGCATGGATACTCGCCGCGTGCCGGTGAGGGCTTGGCGGGCAAACTCGAGGGGCGGGAGTGGTGGGTGCTGGGCGCGGGTCGACTCCCTCCAACTCCGAGGATTTGAGGGTTTCTTATCAACTGGTGGCCGTCCTGGACGGCGCGCGCTTAGGCAAGCCCCGGATTTTGTGCACTTGGCATAATTCAGGGTCTGGGGGCGTGGGCAACCGATGCGCGGGTGGTTCGAAGGTTTGAGCGGTTTCCAGGATAGTTGGCAGCGCTGGGGAGACCAAGGCCACGTGTGCTCGAGGTGCACGTGCGCCGGACAGCAGCCCTGGCCGGCGGGTCTCCCCAGTGTGTCCTCGGGCCCGATCCCTGCCTGTGGAACACAGAGCGGAGCGCCGCTCCCCCGGCTCCCTTGGAGTTTACCCTACAGCATCACCAACCCTTTACAACGTTTAGCTCAGTGCGGGTGGGCGGCTCCACCCGCGCGCACTGTGGGGACCTTGGGGAGCTCCCCATCCGCTTTTGCCTCAGCCATGCCGCTTCTAACCGCTCAAGTCGGTGGGTTTGAAGTTTAAAGGTCTTGCAAACACTTAGGTTGCGCACGTAGGCGGAGGTGTTTCTAGTCCCAGGCAGTGATTAAATGCAGTTGAAGGATTTGGCGGTCCGAACTGCTTCCAGCCTTTCGCTTTTTTCCCATTCCCTTCCCCAGCCCCCAACCTTACTCTCAAAACTGCAGGATGTTGCATGAATGGAACGTTACTTTTTTGCTCTTAACGGAAACCGGAACGTAGGGTCTGCCCCTTGAGAGGTTAGAAGGTGGGGGTTGGGTGAAAAGGAAGAGCCTGACATGCTTAAAATAAATATCTAGGGTTAGGCTCACAAGTGGGGGTGCTGGGCGCTGGGGAGAGCGTGTTGGGGGCGTGGTTTCAGAAATCGCTGGAACTAGGCTTTGGCTTTCAGGATGAAGAAGCTGTGTGTGCCTGAGTTTGGAATCTGACGTGCCCAGGTTCAAATTTAGGCCATCATGTGACTTCAGTAATCCATTGCACCTCTCTGAACCTCAATTTCCCCATTTCTTAAATGGGGATCATGATATACCTCTGTTGCAAGGAGTCAGTCATAATGTGAAAGCATACTTAATGCCTGGCACAAAAAAACATCTATGAAGTGCTATTAGTTATTACCTGCCTGCCAGAAAAACTTACCTCAATCATGACTGCTCGTTTGTTCTGACTTTTCCTCCAAATATAACACTTGCCTGGTAACTTAACTCTTGGCATGTGCTGACATGTTAAAAGCCCAGCATATAGGAGTATTTCCCTGACAGCTTCCAGTAGAAGGCCTCCCTTGATCTGCCTTGGGCCTCTGCAGATGGATGGATGAGTAAATGGTGATACTTGCCGCAGTAATGCAAAAACACTGCGCTTTCAGAGATTGCAGGTTTGAGTTCTTCCAGCTCTGTGATCTTGGATAATCGAGTATTTCATCTCCCTGGAGCCTTTAATTTTCTCATCTGGAAAATGGGGGAGTTTCTGAGATCCCTTTTTATTTTTTACTTATTTACTTTTAAAATATTTTATGTATTATTTTCAGTGAGAGGAGAAGAGATGGAGGAAGAGAGGGACCTGGCCCCATGCATGTACCTTGACAGGGACTTGAACTGGGGGTGTTTCAGTTCACAGGCCAGGGTTCAATCCACTGGCCCACAACAGCCAGGGTCGGAGATCCCTTTTAATAGGTAGTATAGCTCTGCCTTTTATCAAGTTTTCTTGCCTTTCTGAAGCAAGGACAAAGGACATAAACTTTCTAAGATGATTGAAGAATGGAGTCTACTTAGGAGCATAGGGTGGTGGTTGGGTACCATCATCATGGAAATCATTTTATTTGTAAGAGACTGCAATGAAATGCATAACGTTAGGCGTAGAAGGAAGGCCAAGAAGAATGTTGTGTTCACCAAACCCTCACATCTTGGTGTCATTTGATGGGACCCATAGCAGTGCTTGCCCTTTGAAAGTTCTCATTGTGAAGAGTCACTTCTATTCCATGGCCATATTGAAGAAAATAAAAATATAGGAACTAGTAAAACATTAAGACATCTCACTACATTTTAAATGCCAGAACTGCTGTCTTTTTTACATGAGATAGATACCAGTTGCATTTTCTGATGAGCAGTGCCAGGCTATAAAGTGTTTATGCATGAAAGAAGCATTTTCATATCTACAAGTACTTTGTGCCCTATGAAAGGACTTCTAAAATCTTAAGACTTGTATCGCAAGGGGACTGCGTGAGAGCTGAAGGGCAGGCCGGGCTAATGGAGTGCTGGAGTAGAATCAGGTATTCTGCCTGGGTTTGGAGTGCTGTTTGACCTTTAACCTGGCTCCTTGTACAGTTGTTCACTGGGTTGATGTATATGATTTATAAGGACTTGTACTGAAGTCACTCTACCCCCTGCCCCAACCTCAAATGGAACAAGGCCTTTTGAAAGCCTGCTATCTTGAAGTAGAGGTACTGTCCCGATTTTGTAGTTTGGGAACTTAGCATCCCAGTGCAGAGCCTAAAGCTTACATAACAAGACCACATTCACTTGATTTTGGCTGAGGGAGAGAAATCATTCCACCATTTTGTACTTTTGAAGTACAGTCTAATTTTTTTTAAAGGCCAGATTTGAGGAGTTTGGCAATAAACTCCATGGAAGCTCAGTATAATGCTGAGAGCTTGGGGGCTCTTCAGGTGGGTACAGGGGTAGCTCTACAGATGTTTGAATAAATGGATAAATATCATTACAGTTTTTCTTCACAGGGATCCCTTTTTAGGATTGTACCTAGTTTTGAAAAATTTTCTGTAGCAGTTGCAAACTCCCCCTTTTCTATACAGGGCATAAGAAGTGGACATATCTGTGCTGTTTGAACTTACTAAACTAGAAAATGGTGTCCTTAGTTAGATACTATAGTGAGCATCCACTTAATAGTATTGCCATTTCCATTTGCAGCAAAAGGGTCGCAGAGTAAAGAAGAACTTCAAGAAATTCAGCTATGTGAAGTTGATTTCCATGGAAACCTCGTCATCCTCTGATGACAGTTGTGACAGCTTCGCTTCTGATAATTTTGCAAACACGGTAAGTGCTGCCTGAGAATAAACAGAATTGAGTCTGCAGTGCTCAAAATGCCCCAAATGCTTTGTGCGTGATTAAAACTGCTTGCTTTTTGCCTACATTTCTATACAGCCGTTATGAAAATACAGTATGCACTGTAATTTCATTTCACTTTTTGCTGTGGTTCTAGGTAGTAATTGTTGGAGGTAGATTAGCTACTTATTCTATCCTTTTGAAATGTCGCCTAACCTAACATGCCTGATGATTTGCCATAACAACTCAGAAATCATTTGTAAACCTCTGAACCATTTTTCTTTGTAACAAAAGCTATTCTCTTGTAGTGCACTTGTGAATGTGATTTGCTCTCTGCACGGTTTATGGGAAATTGGTTCTTGGAAAGGGGGGAAATGCACAACCACATTTATTTATTTATTTTACAGAAACCTAAATTCAGGTCAGATATCAGTGAAGAACTGGCAAATGTTTTTTATGAGGACTCTGATAATGAATCTTTCTGCGGCTTTTCAGAAAGTGAGGTGCCAGATGTATTAGACCATTGTGGATTTTTACAGAAAACAAGGCCAGAGGTCACTAACGAACTGGCCAGTATTTTTCACGCCGACTCTGACGATGAATCATTTTGCGGTTTCTCAGAGAGTGAGATACAAGATGGAATGGTGAGTTTGAAAATTTCACCAATATCGAGAAGTAAAGTGCATTTTGAGGCATGACATACTTGCTTTAAAACAGCTTTTTTTTTTTCCTTGTAATTTTCATTTTAGTCATGCCAGAGATTTTGTGGATCTTTTTAAAATTAAAGAATATTTATGTCTTAAAGCAATTTTTACTAAAGTAGTCCTACTTGTAAAGCCTGAACATTTTGTAGGCTCTGAAAATCTTGGAAACTGGTAAGATAAAATTGGCCAACCTCCAGGTTTCCATTACAGAAATTCAGCCTAATCGGAAGAAGCAATGTGTCCTCAAGATGAGTTATATTTGCATTTAAGTCCCAGTCCACTGCCTGGCATAGACCAGGCCTTTGGTAGATGTTCCTATGTGGACCTATGCATTTGGAAAACCTGTGATAACTCACATGCAGGGGCTTGAGTGCAGATAATGACAATTAGGGCCCTTCCTGCTTCCACTTTTGCTCCTGGGTCTTGCTTTTCTTGTGCACGCTGCTTTACCTTTGTAACCTCTTCTGCTCAGGCCACTGCTGCTGCTGCTGCTGCACCTCGGTCCCACACTCTCCCTGAGCATACTGTCCAGTTCTGCAGATGTTTTCTGGTTAGCAAGACTTTCTTGACAAAGGAAGCAGTGTGTTGATTTGCAGTCAGGTGCATGCTCTTCAGCTCAGTGTGGTCTAACCGCCTGGGACCGCACTTGAGGGAAACTGCCATAAGTGAGAGTGCCTGGCTGGGGAGTGTTTTTATCGCTGACGTCATGGTAATGTAATATTTCCTGTGATCAGTAATGTTGGTCTAAATCAGTGCATAGTGGGGCTATTGCAAGGGCTGGCCTGAAAATCTGGATGGGACCCAGACATTGTGTACAGCCTGAATCACTTCTGGGCATTGTTTCAGTTCTTTGTAGATGCTGATTGTTGCAATCAATGAAATGCCAGTCATTGAAAGTCTTCAGAACTCATAAAGGTTTTTTGTCATTTTTATAGTCTCTCAATCCATGCACACTGAAAGTATATGAAGAATAGTAAAAACTTGTGGGGATTTTAGAAATTTTTGATTTTAAAAATGGGTCTTGCCTCTCTGGGACTCTATGGGGGATATTTTTTCTTGTTTCTTTTTTTCTCAACCATCACCACAATTCATTTGAGGGTATTTCCATCACTCCAGAATGAAACCAGTTATTTTGCACCCTGTCCCAACACACTCAGTCCCTGGCAACCACCAGCTTGTTTTCTATCATTATAGATGCATGCTTGTTCCGGACATTCCGTATGAATGTACCGTGCAGTATGTGGTCCTTCGTGACTGGCTTGTTTTACTTACGCTCTTCCATTTTGTAGCATGTGCCAGGACTTTCATACCTTTTCATTGCTGAATAATATGTGTGTTAATAGACTGCATTTGACTATATTTTACTTGCCCATTCATCAGCTGATGGGTGTTGGGGCTATTTCTACCTTTTGGCCATTATGGATAAGGCTGCTGCTGAGTACATTCATGTACACATTTTTTTATTTATTTTTAGAGAAAGGGGAAGGGAGAGGGAAAGAAACATCAATGTGTGGTTGCCCCTCTTGCACCCCCTACTGGGGACCTGGCCCACAACCCAGACATGTGCCCGGACTGGGAGTCAAACCAGCAACCCTTTGGTTTGCGCAGCCCGTGCCCAATCCACTGAGCCGCACCAGCCAGGGCTGAACATATACTTTTGCGTATATACCTAGGAGTGGAATTGCTAGGTCATAGAGTTAA
This sequence comes from Macrotus californicus, assembly GCA_007922815.1. Taxonomy (NCBI): domain Eukaryota; kingdom Metazoa; phylum Chordata; class Mammalia; order Chiroptera; family Phyllostomidae; genus Macrotus; species Macrotus californicus. The sequence continues at coordinate 13,679 of VMDR010009766.1, read as the reverse complement.
CTCCGTTTAACCTTCTGAGGATCTGACAGACTGTTTCCAAAGTGGCTGCACCATTTTATATTCCAACCCACAGAAATGTATGTGGGTATGAAGTGGTATTTTGTGATTCTTATTTGCATTTCCCCAATGGCTAATCTTAGTACATATTTAATGATGGAATCTATATTACTTTAGAATACTAACTTTTAGAAAATTTTAGTCTTCTAAAAAGTCTGTTAGAGAGGTACCTAGAGTAGCCAGATTCAGAGAGACAGGAAGTAGAGGAGTGGTGGTTGCCGGGGCTGCAGGGACAGGGACGGGGGTTGTTTAATGGGCTTTCATTGCTCAGAGTTTCGGTCTGAGAAAGTGAGTGTGTCTGGAGCTGATGGTGGCACAGTGTGAGTGTATTCAATGCCAGTGACTGTACACTCAAAAAAATGGTGAAAATGCTCAATTTTACATTATGTATGTTTCACCACAATTTTTTTAAAGAGTAAAGCCTTGAACCATCTTTTTTAAAGATTTTATTTGTTTATTTTTAGACAGAGGGGAAGGGAGAGAGAGAGAAACATCAATGTGTGGTTGCCTCTTGCATGCCCCCTACTGGGGACCTGGCCAGCAACCCAGGCATGTGCCCTGACTGGAAATCGAACCAGTGACCCTTTGGTTCACAGGCCAGCGCTCAGTTTACTGAGCCACACCAGCCAGGGCAAGGCATCTTTAATATAGTTTAATATTGCCTTAAGCACTGAAACCATGTTTATGGAAGAATGTTCCTGTAGGAATTCTTTTAAAATACATAAAGACCTATTTTTAAATTAAAAAGAGAGTTGGAATTTTCACATTTAGAAAAAATGGCTCAGAACCACTGGCCTAGGGGCTGTGAAGAGGCTTTTAACAGTGTGTCCCAGATAGGCTACCTGAATTCAACTACACTCAGATTGTTGTGTGTGTTTGCCATTCCTGATTTTGTTATCCAGAGCTATCAATTAAAATTGACAGTTAAAGTAGTGGATTAAAATGTATCTGATGCAAATGTCTCTCGGTCAAAGGGGATTTTGTAGTCATTGCTGGTGTCGCCTGTTCCACAAACCAGTCCTTAACGACTCAATTGTTCTGATTAACTAGAGGTCACAGTCAGACCATGCAGGCTGTAGGACGCGCAGTCAGTGCAGGCGGTCTGGACCTCTCCGGGTGGCCATGGCGTTTCCGACTCGAAGGACCAGGGGAGCAGCCAGCAAAAGCGCAGCAGCCCCCGAACCTGCAGAGAAATCTGTGACTGATCGCAATTCTGATTCAGAAGATGAAAGTGGCATGAATTTTTTGGAGAAAAGGGCTTTAAATATAAAGCAAAACAAAGCAATGGTAGGTATCTGACTTGGAACATGTTAGAATGAGCTCTTCCTAGCTTTTCTTTAAGCCACTTGTTGCTTACCTGTGTCAAGAATTGTTTTCAGTGTGGCCTTGAAGTCTTTACAAGGTGTGCTTTAAAATGTGTTTCTTTCCATACACCAACTTTTCTTTTTAAAAAAAAATCTGTTAAAGTCTTGGTAAATGTGTAGGGGAAATCGGAAACTCGTTGAGATGTAGTACAGCAATTTCCAGAAGTTGCTCATTTTCAGCAGTTATTCTAAACCAATAATTTCTGCTTCCCTTTCTTCCTCTTTAGCTTGCAAAACTAATGTCGGAATTAGAAAGTTTTCCGGGCTCGTTCCCTGGACGGCATTCCTTCCCAGGCCCCAGTTCCGTAAGTGCAAATCCTTGCTCGTTCAGTAGTAGTATTCTGGGCAGGTGCAAAGAAGATTTGTTTTGATATTTGAGAAAATCCAGTCTCCTTATTTTGTGTGGCCTCAAAGACAAAGAGGAAGTTAGAGGAGACCTGTGGGTAGGCCTCTGGGAGCTCCTCCTCGCATCCTGGAGAAGGTGTGGCCTCCCTGAGCCAGGCTCGCGCAGTCTCAACCTCCTTTGGATTGGTTATTTCTCTTTCCAATTAGACTAAACTTCTTAGGGCAAGGAATAAAGACAGGAAAGTATTTTTCCTGTATTCCCAGCACTAGCACATTGCTCTTTCATGGTAGGTGCATTATAATAGATGTTTTTAAAATCTGAGAAGGAAAAAAGATTTTTTTTTTTAACCATGTCATAGCCTAATACGTGTATGTGATTATATTCTGAGGAACTAAGCTGATGCAGCTCAGGGAATTTGATGTGTTAGCTGTGGTACAAAAGCCAAGACCTTCTTTCCCCATCCCTCCTTGAGGAGAGAAAGGGAAGAAGTGAACAAGGAATGGAAGAAGGAAAACCATACATACCTTTCTCTCTTATGTGTTATAGAAACAGTGAGTATGTGCCAGGGCTCAAGAGGTATCGTAGAAGAGGTTGTTGTTGAAAATGAGATTTGTTCTTACATCTTTATTATGTAGATGAATGAGTAAATTATTTCTCAGTTTGAGAGAAACTGGGCTTGGTGTTACAAAAGCAAAAGTACAATGGCTATATCGTTTTGGGGGCTCATTTTCTATGCATTATAGAAAGCACAAAGAAGATTAGAAAATGGAGCTCTCCTTTTACTTAAAAACATGCGTAAAGGAGAAGGTGCCACTTTTCTTCATTCTGGCATAAATGGGTTCTGCAATGTGTGCTTCGTTTAGCAGCCGAAGACACCCCGAAGGCGTACATTCCAAGGTGTTGCTTCTAGGAGAAACCCCGATCGGAGGGGGCGTCCTCTTACCAGGTCAAGGTCCCGGATCCTTGGGTCCGTTGGTGCTCTCCCCACGGAGGAGGAAGAGGAGGAGGAAGAGGAGGAAGAGGACAAGTACATGTTGGTGAGAAAGAGGAAAGCCACGGACGGCTATGTGAACGTGAGTTCTGCCCCGCTGTGCTGGCTCTTCTGGTTCTCGTCTTCTGGAGGCTCAGTATCACACACACAGCACAAGCACACACACAACCTCAACTCCTAATGATTCGCATTAAACATTCTTCTCAACCTATTCAGAATTGCTAATGTCACACCAACTTATTTGATGATTAAAAAAAAATTTGGTTTTTATCCTCACCCAAAGACATCTTTTCACTGCTTTTTTAGAGAGAGGAAGGGAGAAAGAGAAACACAGTGTGAGAGAGAAAACACCGATTGGTTGCCTTCCCACAGGTACCTGGACTGGGGAATCACATGCGCCCGGACAGGGGATTGAACCCACAGCCGCTTGGCCACGGGAGGATACTCCGACTGACGGAGCTGCACTGGCCAGGGCTTGATGGTTGTTTTTGTTTTAAGTCATCAATAACAATGTAGCTGTTTCAAGAAACCTCAAATGATTGAATAAAAACATTTCATAAACTGAAGATAATTAGACCTTTCCACATACAGTTCTCCTTGCCCCATTGACACACGGCATTCTCCCGAGTTTTAAATAATTTTAACTTTTAATTCTCTGTGGCATTTAACATCTGATGTTGGTTAAAAGTAATAGACTTGGTGCCCCCTAGTATGAATTTTCTTGTGTTGTTCACTGAGGGAATTGATCAAACTCACCATCTTCATTACACTTGTGGTGTTTCTGTGCAGTAGGAATTCTGTGGTGTATCCAGGTCATTGCTACAGGTCTTGACACTTTTGTATGGTTTCCGTCGTCTCTGAATTCTGTGGTGACCACAAAGTTGTGCGTTTTTGATAAGGTCGCACTTTATACATTTGTAAGGTTTCTTCCTAGTGAGAATTCTGTTATGTTCCATGAGGTGTAAACTTTGGATTAGCCTTTCCATTTGTGTATATTCTCTTTGAGATGTGTATTCTGATACCAAGTGAGGTACGAGCCCTGCTCACAGGCTTTGCCACATGCATGAGTTTTACTGGGTTGGCCCAAAACTTTGTTGTTGTTTTTTTCTGTGCGATGGCTCGAGTAGCACTTAGTTGTCTTTAACTTTGTTTGAAACAATTTTGTTAGTTTGTAGGGTGACAGTTGTCACATCAGTGTGCATTTAAAAAAACCTACCAAAATGGGTGAATTTTTGTGTAGCCATTTTAATACTGAAGTTGGAAGAAAATATGCAACATTTTCAGCATATTATGCTTTATTATTTCAAGAAAGGTAAAACCACAACTGAAACACACAAAAAAAGATTGGTGCAGTGTATGGAGAAGGTGCTGTGACCAATTGAACATGTTAAAAGTGGTTTGCGAAGTCTCGTGCTGGAGATTTCTCGCTGGACAATGCTCCACAATCGGGTGGACCAGTTGAAGTTGATAGCAATCAAAATGAGACATTAATTGAGGATAATCAACATTATGCCACGGGAAATAGCCAACATACTCAAAATATCCAAATCAATAGTTATTGGTGAAGATGAAAAATACATCTTTTAGTTTATGGAAAAAGCTAGATGGACTTTTTTGCCAACCTAATACATGATCTCTCTCCACAGTGGAGTCTTTGATGTTGAGTAAGGCACTTGCATGAGTTTTATCTCCATCGTACGTGTAAGGTTTCTTTCTGTTTGAATTCTTTGATGACCCCCAAAGCTTGAGCTTTGAATAAAAGCATTGCCATATAAATTAGGTTTATAGTGTGTCTCTTCAGTACTCTGATGCTCAGTAAGCCTTGCAAATCGGGTGTAAGCTTTGACACATACACTACATTTGTAAGGTTTTTCTCCACTGCAGAACTTCTTACGTTGAGTAAGATTGGAACTCTGTCTAAAGGTTTCGCCACACTCACTACATTTTTCTGTTTTCTCCTATATATATGATTGTGCCTCCAAGTTGTGAATGTCTGGAATATTTGACGATTTTTGTTCGCAGGCGAGGAAGTCAAAGTTTTCTTTTTCGTTGGCCTGTCGTAGTTGCAGGAATCATTTCCATGTCAGTGTCTTGCCTCCCCTCCATAAGAAAGATTTCCAGGGTGAATTGTCTGAAGAAATTACAAGCCAGGTGTCTGAGGGTCAGCGCCGGGAAGGCCCCGTAGGAACACTGTTCCGTGCTTGTGGTTATGCAGGAAGACGACGTGCGCAGAGGTCGCCGCCCCGGGTCCATGACCCTTCCGCACGTCATCCGCCCGGTGGAAGAAATCACGGAGGAGGAGCTGGACAACATCTGCAACAATTCTCGGGAGAAGACCTATAGCCGTTCCTTGGTAACGTCTGTGAGGGAGGAAGGGTCGCTTCTGTCCCCAGTGATTGGCTGGTGATCCAAACAAGTCTTAATTTAGAAACTGATTCATCCAGCATGTGCTTACTGTGTATCTACGTGTGGATGGGTGCTGGGGGTGTGGTGGTGTGCTAAAGATAAAAGACTTGGGGCAAGGGTTTTTGCACGATAAGATCTTTACTTGAAGAAAGGTAGTTTCGATAGTACTGAGCCTGCCAATCCAGTGAAACCACTGTGCTCAAGGTACGGGGTGTGCCCTAGCATATACACGTGTGTGTATAAGATCCAAAATAAGATTAAACATCTCAGACTGTATCCATCAAGGACGTTCTTTAAATATGCCATTTTTCTTTACACAAAGCCGTGGTGTTTTTTATTTGTAGGGGTCTACTTGTCATCAGTGCCGCCAGAAAACCATTGATACCAAAACGAACTGCAGAAACCCTGAGTGCTGGGGCGTCCGAGGCCAGTTCTGTGGTCCCTGCCTTCGAAACCGTTATGGAGAAGAGGTCAAGGATGCTCTGCTGGATCCAGTAGGTGCCTTGAAGGGGTGGTTCTGTGGGCTTATAGGTCAGGCTGCAGCTGATGGGGCCAGAAAGATGGCATCCTCGAAAGGGTTGAGCCCTCAGTGTCCTGGTGCTCATGCCCTGAAAAGCAGGTGAATTCGTAATGGTGCTAGAAGGTGTGAGCCCCTTCCAGAGTGCTTGGTGCCTGACTGTTCAGGGGAATCGGATTCTCTGTTCAGCCTGGTAATTGCCATGAAACTTTCTGTCCTGGATTTCCTAAGGGAACGTTAGGTATAACTACTGGACATTAACCATGTAAAGATTTCTTCTTAATTAAAAAAATAAAGATTTAAAAGCAATTGATGATACTTGTCTTAGAGTTAAACAGAAGCAGGTAAGTAAGAGGGACAGGGAGGGAGGGAGTAGATTTGATTTAATTCTGCCTTCTCACAATTCTCCTTTAGAACTGGCATTGTCCACCTTGTCGAAGAATCTGCAATTGCAGTTTCTGCCGTCAGCGAGATGGGCGGTGTGCAACTGGGGTCCTTGTGTACTTAGCCAAGTACCATGGCTTTGGGAATGTGCATGCTTACCTGAAGAGGTAATAGGGGGTTATTCTCTTTTCTACTCTCAAACCTCACATTCATTTATGTGTCTTATTGAAAGGATGGTGGAAGTCAGAGGAGTGGTTATCTCTGGGTGGAGGTGCAGAATTTGACCCGAAAGGGGTACATGGAGAGTCTGTTGGAACGTTGGAAACATTTTACATCTTCATCTGGGTGATGGTGACCTGCTTGTATGTGTGTGTATAAAAATTCAAGTTGTACGCTTAATGTGTTATTTTAAAACATGTTATAACTCAGTAAACAACTTTTTGTTTTGAGAGAGAAAGAGAAAGAGAGAAGCCTCAGTTTGTTGTTCCCCGTACTTACTCGCTGGTTGCTTCTTGTTTGTGCCCCGACCGGGGATCAAACCCGAAACCTTGGTGGGTGGGGATGACGCTCCAACCAACTGAGCTACCTGGCCAGGGCAATGAGAACGTTTTTTAAAGAGTGAATTAGACTTTCAAAAGAGACTTCTTAGTTTGAAAATGATACCCTGACACATTCCCTTTTCTTTTTTCAGTTTGAAGCACGAGTTTGAGATGCAGGCATGATAATTGGGAAGATCTACGGCCTGCCTTCCGCTACACCAGTCTTCCTTGCTGAAGTTTTCGATTGTGTCCTGTGGTGGAAACCTGAGTTAAGAATTCCAACGCTCTGTCTGCTTTATAGGAAACTCAAATCAAGTTAATCTCATTAGACGAGGTTCCAAGCACCCGAGAGGCCTGTTGCTGGCTACGCTTTGCCCTCTTGTCTTTTCTCCTTTCTTCTCCCTGTCCCTCACCCCAGACTATCTCCCTGTTTTTACAAGGGGGTCTCTCTCTCCATCTAGTTTCTGAATTCTTTTTAAATGACAGTTTTGTGAAAGCGTGTTTGATTTAATTGCTGTTGAAATAGCCCTGGAATTCACCTGTAAAACCAAGCACTTAGAAACACAGTAAGTGGCATTAACTAAATACATCTATTGAGACCAGCCCCGTGACTGGTCTATACAAAAAACAGCGGGCACAGTTGTCACACTAGTTGACATTGTTAACAGAATCAAGGGGAAAGGTCTTAAAGCCATGTGGAGGGATGAGGTAATTGTTGGGAAATGGGGCATGTGACCTTGGACACCTGTCATGAGAACATTCCACGTATTGTGTGTATTGCACTAGTTGTCGTCGCAGAGATTTAGCTGCCGATCTTTCCCTCCATCACAGCCCACAGGACCGTGGGCAGCGCTCTGCTTTGGCAGTCCTTGTAGAAGAGACCTCGAGGGGGGTGAGGATGGCGGGGTGTCAGGAGTGGGCTGGTCTGAATTCACGGCATAAAACTTCAGTGTCGTGGTTTGCCAAGTTTATTTCTGTTCATAAACGTAAGGCATTTAAAATAAATTCTTGATCGTTTTGCGTGGAAAATTGATGCCAACATTAACCCACAATTTGCAGTTTTTGCTTTCTTGAAGAAATAAGCTAGGCAGAAGTTTGTGTTCAGGTTTTAAGCACTTTTAGAACAATGAGAAGTGCCTTTTCGGAGATGGGTGACTTTCCAGTTTGTTAACTTGACATCTCTGCCACTTTAAGTCTCTGGGCAGGTGGTGTGTGTCATCGCCCCCTACCCATGTCATCTCCTGCTACCCCGTTCTTTGTGGGTGGAAGCATAAAAAGGTTAAGGGTAGAGGTGGAATCTTAGGTGTTTGTCCACTTCACTTTGCATGTGCAGCTAGTTGCTGATCCTATTCAGTGTTAGATGCAGAATTGGACCTGGGATCATTAAATGTAAATAGAGCTTTTGATCTGTAATGCTTTTATACAAAGTTTTTATTTTGATAATAAAACCTTTTGTTCTAGATTGTCTGCCTTTTCAATCTTTAGCACTCAATCTTACTGAACTCAGTTCTAATTTGTCTTCTCATATTTAAACAACAGACCATTTCTGCCTTTTCTAGAGTCTCTTTTGTGTTACGTTTCTGAAGGTCCAAAGGTTGAAGGCCAGCTCTTTTGAACAGGGCCGAGCTTGGCTACATGACTAGTGGCTATGATCAGAAAGTCAACCAAGACAGCCAGGTCACTGGATGGGAAACATGTTCCTGGGGAGTTCTTCAGTGTTTCCTTCACCATTTGCCAGCCAAAGAACTGGTGGCAATTTCCCAGTACCTGGCTTGCTTTTATCAGCCATTCAAATATTTATTAAAGGTACACTGTGCTTTAAAGCTTGTTCCAGGACTGAGAAGACCAGGGCATGGCCTGAGAGCTCTTAACCCAGTTCTCCAGAACAGGGTTGGCACTGCAGCCCATGTGCCGGGTCCCACTGCAGCCTATGTGCATGTGGCACACGAACCAAGTGTTTTTGTTTTTGGAGGGTCGTGAAAAAATGTGACGGGCAGTATGGCCTGCTCTAGAGTTATAGGAGAAACCCTGCTTAGCTGATACACAACCATTTGAAGTTTTATATTCTGTTTTGTAGATCTAAAAGAAATGGATATCTTCATAAACTGGGATCTTAACCAAAATTTTTAGGTATATAGTTGGGAAGCTTAAGTTTGTAGGATTACTCAAAATTGATGGTGGTTTGGAACATTGTGGAGGTACTGTATTTTGCTGCTGAGACTAATAGTGGTTTTCATGAAAAATGCTGATTAGTAACAGTTGACTCCCAAGGCTTTATTTACTCTTACAGGGTTTATAGTCTAGCAGAGGAACGAAGGCAAACCTATAAACCTGAGTAGGCATGAAGAGAGGGGAAGTAATTGGGACTTTCTCAGTACCAAGCATTTTCTAGCATTGATGGGCCCATGGATTTTGCAATGACTCCTGGCTGACGAGGAAACCAGATCAGTCGTTGCTCAATCCCAGCTGTGGCTGTGGGAGCCCCTTGCTTTCTTGCACACACCCCACCACAAAGCTCACACCAGCCTCGAAGTTGAGAGAACTCAAGTTCTGACAATGAGATGTGAGAAGTTGGCGTTGAGGCCGTCATGCTCCCAACGACCAGCAATTGCCTTCATACTTGTCTCTACCCGGGATTCTCTTGAGGTTGACACGGTATCCACGTTCATTGCCGTTACTAAGGAGTAGAGAAAATAGAAGCTGTAATGGACTTCAGTAATTTCACAATGAAGAGGGTCAAAGGCAGTAGAGGGTGCTGTAGCAAGGGTTTGTGTTTTATTTTTGGTTTTAAATTTTTTAATTTAATCTTGTATTTTTCCCCCCATTACCATTTAGTCCCCTTATACCCCCTTCCCCGACCAATCACCACACTTGGCCCTGTCCGTTGTGTTTTGTTTTTAGAACAAAGAAGAGGAAGCTCCTGATGGCTCCAGGTCAGGTAGAAAGCTGGGTTATTTGCAGCCCTGAGGAACGCTGTAAGAGTTGAGTGCTTTGCAGTTACATTTTGAGAGGAAAGTGACAGCAACTGTTGTATTCATGTTAACCACACATTTCTGGGATAATGTCTCAAAGATGAAATACATCCAGAGAAGGCAACAACTGTCGGATGTTATGTAAAGTGGCAGAGATAAACTGGTGTGTGACGGTTTTGTTAGGTTTTTATTTTTACGAACTAACCAGAACTTGCCTGCCATAGGAGTCAGGAATGCAGAGGAGGGGGGTTAATCAGGTTCTGTCAGTGAGAATATGGGCGGCCTGTGTGTGGAGCAAGCTGCGTTGAATAGCTTCTGTAGAAACCCTGTTGAGCAGGGAGACAGGCAGGGCTGGGATGGGACCAAGGGCTGTGTGGTCAGGAGGGGCTGAGAATGGGCTAGTAGGAAACCAGGGTATTGGATAATCAGCATAGATGTTGGAAACCCCTCAGGCTTTTTAACTGGGGCAGGAAAGTCCTGCGTGTAGAAAACTCCTTAGATTAACTACAAAGTTGGGGACAGATTGGGGAGGCTAAGAGGAGGGCAAGATCCTCAAAGGCGGTGTTTCTATGAGTGAACGGAGAAGGGTCTAAAGCTTGGGGTGACAGTGGGCAGCTGGAGATCTTTGCTTGGGGATATGTAAGGAATGGGTTGGTTGCAGAGAAATTGACATGGCCCAGGTAGAGGGCTTTATCCATGATGATGTGCAGATGATGCAGGACTGGTTTGAAGGAACAATCAAAAACAGGAGACCCCATTTAAGGCTAAAAGTCCCTAACATTTGGGTTTTATCAACCTCCCCTGCATTTTATTTTACATGATAGCATTTATACTATATGTACAATGTATAAATTCTTTTTTTTTTAAATAAGATTTTATTTATTTTTTAGAGAGGGGAAGGGATGGAGAAAGGGAGAGAAACATCAATGTGTGGTTGCCTCTCACACGCCCCCTACTGGGGACCTGGCCTGTAACCCAGACATGTGCCTTGGCTGAGAATCAAACCAGTGACCCTTTGGTCTGCAGGTCTGCACTCAATCCACTGAGCTACACCAGCCAGGGCACAACATACAACTTATTTAGCATAAAGAATGTCAAAACACTTTAAATGGCTATATGATATTTGCTTATGTGGACGGTCCATAATGAAATAATTTCCAATCTTGGGGTATCTGGATTGTTAACAGCCTCTTGCTTCTATGAGTAATGCTGTAATTAGTATTATTGTGCCTAAATCTTGGGTTAAAATAGATTTCTAGCAAGTGCAGTGACTTAATTACAGGGATGGAGGAAGGTAAGAGACTACGGTTTTGCATAATGTAGACCGGAACTGCCCAGAGTTCTAGGTGAAGTTGGCTGCAGCCCAAAGATGGAGGGAGAGGAGGGGAGCTACTTAACTAGAAACCAAAATGGGAGGCATGTCTCACTGTAGGTGGGCTCATCCTGTAACATTGCAAATGGGCATAGCTGGCCAAATAAGAAAAATTGTTTTATGTAATCCCGTGACTTGAATTTGTTGGAAGTTCATTGTCAAATGAAAGTACCTACTGATAATGCATGATTGCAGCAGTGCTCAATCCAACATTGTGAATATCGGACAGAGAAGGGAGACGAGTTAGCGGGGCACCTCCCATGCACTAGGCGCGGTGCATGTTAGTCCTTTGTTGCAGGGATTTGAGAGATGAGGCAACTCAACGAGGTTAAGTAATTTCTGAAGACCCAAGAACCTATCTCTTAGCCTGAGAAGAGACATTAGAACCAAACTCTCTTTTGAAGATTTCTTTTTTTCTATTTAATTTATTGAGAGAGAGAGTAACTTCAATTTGTTGTTCCACTTATTTATGCATTCATTGGTTGCTTCTTGTATGTACCCTGACTGAGGATTGAACCTGCAGCCTTGACGTATTGGGATGATGCTCTAACCAACTGAGCTACCCAGCCAGGGCCGCCTTCTAAGGTATTTTGATAGATCTGGCTACATACCTTGATCATGACACATGTATCTGCCGCTCACAGTTTATTTTAGCTTTTTTCCCTCATTAGACCATGAAGTCCTTGAAAGCAAGACTATCTTTGATCCAAACACCTTCATCATATAGTGGATACTCAACAAATGTTTATTAAATATTTAGCAAAAGGTAAGTTGATTGTCCTGGGTAGGAAAGTTCCTGGGATTTGGGTAGAGAGAACTAACATTATGGTGGGTGAGAAATAATGGTAGATCCCAACATTGAAAGTACTGATTCATGAGATGTGAGCCTGTCTTTGTGATCCAATGCCTAGCCTGCTATGAAGCTGCCATGGTCAATTCTTTAAAAATATATTTCTAATAATGTATTTTTCAACGGGAAAATACAATTTAGTTCATCATACTGACTATAAAGGAATACTTCTATTCTCATTTATGTTATTCAGCTAGAAATGAGCTACACAAAGATAATTTTAGATATAGTAGCTCCAAGTGTTATCCGTTCGTTGGGGGAAAACTTTGGCAACAAAAATTTAGTGTATAGATTTTTTAAAAAACGTGTATTACAAACTGTTTAATTACTTCTTACCCTAGTAACTTTACAAATATAGAACTACATAGCAGTCTGAGGGTGCTCTTCAGTGAGTCGCTACAAACTAGCCCAAGTACAGCTTAACGCCACTGTCGTCCACCCAGGAGCAGTCTCAGCAGTGGCCTCCGCCGTGTGGGTGAGAGGGTCTGGGGGGAAGGCTGCGAAGTGTAGCTAGGGGACCCGGCTTCAACAGCACGATGCTCATTCTCTCTTCGTAGTGTCTTCATGTGTTTTCGCATTTTCTCAACCATCCAGCAGGGTAGGAAAGAGGATTTCAGCTCCTCTAACTTCAGATTTGGGCGTCCTCTGAAGTCATTGCTAGCAACAAGGTCCCGGATGTCCTCCTCAATGAGGAGGTAGCCCATCTTCCCCCGTTGCCTGCACATGATGCTGCCTGGCCAGCCAGCCTTGTCCTGGGGATCAGCTGCATACTTGAAGTATGGGTGCTTGATATAGATCCTCCATCCCCAGGGTTTTGCTGGCTGGAGATCCCAATGCAAAGGTGGTAGATTCACTCAGCTGAGCCAGGTCCCCCTTGGGGCCTTCTTGGTGGATTGGTTCCCAGGATTTTGGTTTCCATACCATGTCGGTGGCTGCCCTGCCATTTTACAGGATATGTCCAGGAGGCTGTTCCTTTCTCGTTTTGGGAATTGGGCTTCCTGGATGGGCGTGTTCCTCTTCTGCCTGCTGACCACGTTTTATTCCTGGAAGCTCATGGGTCAATCTGGATATAACTTTTTCTCCATCTGGAAAAGTAGTTGAGCCTGCTCCAGGCAGCTCCAACAGGCCTCCTGGATCAGCGGCTCTGCATCCACATCTTCCCCAGGGTTATCTTGCACATTCAGTGCTGCCTTCTGGAAGAACTCGAGGTCCTTGTTGGCGACAGTCTGGATGTCCCCATTGTTGCTGGGCTGCAGCACAGTTCAGGAGAGGTCCATGGAAATGGCAGGATCTGTGAAACTCGTCAACTGTGAAAAGTGGCCCCGTTGCTGCACCTGCCAGTGCTTTATATTATGTTCCAGCCTGGCTTTCAGGAACTCTTGGACTCAGCTCAGCTGGGTTGCCACGGCTGCTCAGGTTGCCAATGGCCCCCATGGTGCCCCTGACTCTCACAACTCCAGCCTGACTCAGCCACCCACCGGAAAGTGACCTCAGAAGAATTTTTTCTAAAGAGAAAAGCTTCCCCACGTCCCCACCTCCCACCCCCGGCCATGGGCCAATTGCTAACTTCAGCAGTGATCACCTCGTGGTCTATCCTGTTTCATCCAGTCTCCTTTATTCCCCCCGACTCACGAAGTTATTTTGAAGAAAATCCCAGACATTATGACATTCATACCACTTCAGTATTTCTAGAAGATAATGATTCTTTTTCAAAAACCATAATCAAAATATCATTATTACACCTACTGAAATTAACGAAAGCTCCTCAATATCAAATATTTAGTCAGTATTCAAATTTTCACTACCCTACCTTCCTCTTCACTCTCTATTCATAGACTTGGTTTATTTGAATTCAGGAGCCTGCCTTCCTTCCTTCCTTCC
>VMDR010009765.1:0-32556 GCA_007922815.1 Macrotus californicus | reverse complement strand
AAGGATACCCAAAGTGAAATAAAGCAGAATGTTCAGGGAACCAACAGTGACAGGAAGGAAACCAGGACTCAAAACAACGATTTGGAACAAAAGGAAAAAATAAACATCCATCCAGAACGAAATAAAGAAACAAGAATTCAAAAAAGTGAAGGGACTCTTACAAGCCTCTGGGACAACCTGAAACGTTCCAATATCAGAATATAGGGGTGCCAGGAGGAGAAGAACAACAGCAAGACATTGAAAACTTATTTGAACAAATAATGACGGAAAACTTCCCCAATCTGGCAAAGGAAATAGACTTCCAGGAAGTCCAAGAAGCCCAGAGAGTCCCAAAGAAGTTGGACCCAAAGAGGAACACAACAAGGCACATCATTATGAAGTTACCCAAGATTAAAATTAAGGAGAGAATCCTAAAAGAAGCCAGAGAAAAGGAGACAGTTACCTACAAAGGAGTTCCCATGAGACTATTGACAGATTTCTCAAAAGAAACCTTGCAGGCAAGAAGGGGCTGGAAAGAAGTATTTGAAGTCATGAAAGGTAAGGACCAACATCCAAGATTACTCTATCCAGCAAAGCTTTCATTTAGAATGGAAGGGCAGCTAAAGTGCTTCCCACATGAGGTCAAGTTAAAGGAGTTCATCATCACTAAGCCCTTATTATATGAAATATTAAAGGACTTATCTAAGAAAAAGAAGATAAAAAATATGAACAGTAAAATGACAACAAACTCACAACTATCAACAAATGAACCTAAAAGAAAAGAAAAACAAAAAAAACTAACCAAACAACCAGAACAGGAACAGAATCAGAGAAATGGACATATCACGGAGGGATTTCAGTGGGGAGAGGGAGGGGAGGAATAAGGGAGAAAAAGATACAGGGAAGAAGGAACATAATTAGTGGGCATAAAATAGATGGGGAGAGATGAAAAATGGGATAGAAAACAGAGGACTCAAAGAACTTATATGTACAACCCATGGACATGAACTAAGGGTGGGGAATGCTAGAGAGTTGGGGGGAAGGGTGGAGGGGGGATAGAGGGGGAAAAATTGGGAAAACTGTAACAGCATAATCAATAAGAATACTTTAAAAAATAAAGATATAACTTTGGTTTTTTAGAATTGACTTTTAAGTAACTGTGTCATGCACTAATGTCCCTTCAGAGGACGTCACACATCCTAGGGGAGAGGAGAGGATCAAGGGTAGGAAACCAGCAGCCCCTGAACCAGGGGAGAGGGTTAGGCCAGCAAAGCGGGAAGCCCGGGAGGAGCCGAGCAGGCAGACAAGCCCCACATTTGCTGAGTTGACCTTTCATCTTCCAGTCAAATCACGACTGTGTCTAAAGCAGATTATGTTGGCCACACTAGCGTCTAGTCAACACTTGGGAAGAGATTCAAGAGGCCTCTCTGAAGACACTCTGCCTTCCTTTCACATTCAGCATGCAATCTCTTCTTGAGACCAGCCAGCCCATCTTTCATTATTCTCCGTCCGCTGTCCAGCCTCCTGGCCACCCTCTTACAGAGAACGTCTCAGTTCACCTCCAACTGATGACTGAGGTCTCTCCTCCTCTTTTTTCTTCTTTAGGAATAGCTAGGGATTGTGGATCTGGGCTGTGTTGAGTGGGTGTTAGGGGGTAAGGGGTAAGAAGGTCAGTGCCCCTTGTAACCAGAAAAACTTTTTAAGTTCGGATGAGAGTTTCTAGCAGGATCCTTATTGTCCTTTGAGCAACACCAGACTCTTCTTTTAAATGTTTTTATTGATTATACAATTTACGCACCATACCATTTACCTTTTTAAAGTATACAATTCAATGGTTTTTAATGTATTCTAAAGGTTGTGCATCTATTACCACTACCTAGTTCTAGAACATGTTCACTAGTACTGAAAGAAACACTGAGCTATTGGCAATCACTCTGCATTATCTCCAGCCCCTGGCAACCACTAATCTACTTTCTGTCTCTCTGTTTTTCTATTCTGGACATTTCATATAAATGGAATCATACAATATGTGGACTTTTGTATCTGACTTCTTTCAGTTACCATGTTTTTAATGTTGATCCATGTTATGGCATGTGTTAGCACTTCATTCCTTTTATGGCTGAATGATATTCCATGACATGGCTATAGAACATTTTATCTACTTACCAGTTGAGGGACATTTGGGACATTTCTACCTTTTATTACAAATAGTGCTTCTATGAACATTTGTGCTTCTATGAAATTTTGATGTGGACATACCTTTTCAATTCTCTTGGGTATATGTTGTACTTAGTAGAATTGCCGGGTCATATAAGTCTATGTTTAATTTTTAAAGAAATTTCCAAGCTGTTTTCCAAAGAAGGTACACAATTTTATATTTCAACTAGCAGTATAACAGGGTTCCAGTTTCTCCAGATCCTCATCAACACTTGTTATTATCTGTTTTTTTTCTTTCTTTTTTCCAGCCATCCTAGTGAATGTGAGGTGGTATCTCATCGTGGTTTTAATTTGCATTTCCCTAATGACTAATGATGTTGAGCATCTTTCAGTGTGTATTGACCACTTCTATATCTTTTTTAGAAACTATTTTTAAAAATGCCATCTCTGCTTCTAGAGAGATTTGAATCTGTTATTAGTTCTCTAGTTTTCTTCTTTTCCCTCTGCTATTCCCCTTAAAATATCAGAGGAAAATCCTAGAGTATTCTTCTGTCTGCCCCTCGATCTCACTTGTACTTGGAGAGGACTGCACAGCAGAAGCAGAGCAGGGAAAAGGGACAGTGTTCTTGTTTGGGTACATGGAACGAACTTCCTAAGGGAGAGTGAAAAATCTCCAATCTGTTAGTGCCTATCTGTCTCTTTGGATCTTATTTTTGAGCAATTCCTCCTTTGATACGTATAAGAGAATGAGGAAAATAGAGGTCCCAGAAGTCATGTTTCTTTGTCTTAGAAGGAGAGAATTAAAAATAAAAAAATAACCCAGCCCTGACCGGGTGGCTCAGTTGGTTGGAGTATCACCCTGTACACCAAAAGGTTGTGGGTTTTGTTCCCAATCAGGGCCCATACCTAGGTTATGAGTTCGATCCCTGGTTGGGGTGAGTAAGGGAGACAACTGATTGATGTTTCTCTCTCATATCTCTCTCTCTCTCTCTCTCTCTCTCTCTCCCCCCCTCTCCCTCGCCCTCTCTTTCCCTTCTCCTTGCTCTAAGGTCAATAAACATATCCTTGGGTGAGAATTTTTAAAAACTTAAAAAATAGTTTATTAAAAAGTTGAGGAGAAATACATGGCCAGGACTGGCTCCAGGCACCTCTTCCCCTGTCTGCCTCCCTTCTCCCCCAACTCTTCTTCCTGCTCTGGCATTGAAAGGCTTGCCAGTGGCTCTCAAGTATCCTCTCAGCAAAGGACATAATGAGTTCCTTAGTCCTGACTCCAACGCATCCCCAGGGCAATTTGTGTTATGACCAAGGCTCAGATGTTGCCTCTGGGCTTAGCACTGCACCAGGTGCTAGGGTCAGGTTACAGGAACAATACATTCATTTACCTTCCCTCATTTCTTCAAGAAGCATCTTTGAGCACCTACTATGTGTTTCCCTGCAAGGGGACAGACTTGGGGAAAAATAACTCAGAACCCAAGTCAAAGTTTGAGGCATTTCATGTGGATGGGCTGCATATGAAGTAGATCCTGAGCAGAGAAGAGGCAGGTGGAGCTCCGAGTGATGTCCCATCAAGATGTAGAGCCACGGGACCTGGCTAGTGGTGCAGCTCCCACAATTTGCTAAAGAGGTTTGAACAGGCCGCCGCAGGCTCAAGGCGGGAGGAATGTCATTACAATGACATGCATGTGGAAACAATGCTTTTGAGCTTTTGCACATTTTCCTGAACTCCTCATCTGATACCTTATAGGAGGCTATCCTATTCCATGTGCTAATATTATTTATGGAGACAAGAAGTAAACTTAATCCATCATCAACTGCTAGGAGGGTATTATCACTTTAAATATAATCTTATTGAGCTCCCTGCACCTTTTCGATTGCCGTTTCCTTTTTAGTCAGTGTCAATTAGTTCTCCATTGCTGGTTTTAGTTTTCTACTTGATAAGCGAAGGTTTTGAATCCATCTTGATTAAAGCGGTGAGGCCCCAACTCCATCCTGCCAGCTTCCTTTGAAGTTCATGTAAACGCTATATTCAGATCAGCTGCCCAGGGCACAGAGAAAGATGAGCTATGAGCTGTGACAACATGAGGGCACCAGGCCAGATGCTTCAAGGCCGTCAGCTCCTCCTGTGAATAGAACCACGAGTTTCATCTCTCTGGAATGGTTTAGGTGTGGCTGAGGGGAGAAAACACAAGAATCAAAAAATGATTTCTCAGGTCTCTTCCAAGCACTAATTTTCCAAATCAGAGTCTATTTATTAAAGCTGGTGGCAGGCTTTTCAATGCTCCAGACTGCTCAGAGATCTGGATTCTTCCAAGATGTCCCATTTGGTAAGTTGAAGGGTTGGTTTATTATACAGAGGAAATCAAGAAGGGAAAGCATGGGATATTGTTAAATATATACCGTGGTATTTTTCTCATAATTGTGCAACACACACTTTGTCTTCTGCCCTCTTACAAGACTCTCTTCTTTTTCTCTGGTCTCTTGTGTTTTTCTTTATTCTTCCTCTCTCTGTCTCTCTCTGTCTCTGTCTCTGTCTCTGTCTCTCCGTGAAACCAGTAACTTCCCTCCTTTGCCTCTCCTCCTTCCAGTTGTTTTTCCTCTTTACACATATTTTCAAGTAGAAGTCATGCCTCTGATGCTAATAATCAGCCACGCTACCTTTTTTCGGGGAAGAGTTCTTCATCTGTAAAATAGAATGATCCTTAAATCCCCTCAAATGCTAAAATCCTATGATTTTTTTAAATACTATTTTTGTTCCAATAACCCAGTTTTCTTCCCAAACCCCTAAAATCTATAGAAATTGACAAGATCATGGCCGAGAAGCCAAGTGATGACCCAATTCCCTTTTCTTTCTCTTTGGGGACCCCTTCGCCCTGCATCAGTACTAGGAAGTCAGACACCATCTCGGACACTCCCATGCTCCGCCCCACATAATCCCAGGAGCTGGACAGGGATAGTGGTGCGGCTGCGCAGCAGCAGCCGCGGACATTTCATCAGCGTCAGAAGCTCGGGACCTGGCGAAGAGGGAGGAAGAGGACGGAAATTTGGAAAACACAATTTTTAAAATGGAGAAATTTTTTGTGGTGTTGAACTCCCAGAGATTATTATATGTGGCTCAGATTGCCTGCCCTACTTTCTATGCCATTTATTTTTAAGTCCTTTTCCAGATAGAATATCTAAGAGGGCCCCCTCCCCACAGAAGAATGATTTTTATTTTCCATATGGTACATGCTAACAATCCTGGCATTTGACCACTTTTTTATAAACATGCAGAGATACCTATAAATTATTGGACTTATCCCAGCTTGAGTTTCCAGCTATGTACTACGATGATTACAGCTGTTCTTACTTTAGCCCCAGAAGATATTTTGGTCCATTTATATGGTTGATTAGTCATTTAGACCATACAGTACATTTATTACATTGTTTGGGGGTGGGGAACATAATAGATATTCACTGGAGGATCCAAAATCTCTATATAAGCCAACAGCATTTCAAACTGGTGGAGATCCTCTAACTTGAATAACAACCCCAAATGACAATGGACCGTCAGTCATCCAGGGCCACCCCACACTTCGAGATAAGTTTGGGAGAATCTGGGTCCTCCCCAGAGTATTTAGATTGACGAGAACAAGAGGCCAGGAGAACTAACAGACTCACTTTCTCAAACCTGGGCTCTTTCCAACAGATCTGGGACTTGTCAGTGGGGAAGGGACACCGGGTCTTAATAATAGCATTGTAGGAATGTTGGCAGTAAAGACTAAACTGTGATTTCTCACTCAACTACCTCCACCCCACCCCTTACTCATCACCACCACAGAGCTCCCTGCTCCACCCAGGTGGAGCTCAATTGCCCTCAGGTCCCACAGGCCTGGAAATCTTGGGCTCTAGCCTGGTGCCAACATCTGGGACAACCTGCAGGGGGCACCCGAAAGCATCTGCTACCTTCATAGCTACTTTGCCGGAGTATTTGGAGAAGTTCTTTCACTATTTTTTGTAATTAACCATGCAGTTTATTCACATAGCATCTTAGTTTTAGGCACTTTTTCCCTCAAGGGATTTGTAAACGTTTATTTTTTTATTTCTGCCTCACAAAAATCACCTGTAGAGAGAGGTATCACGATTTCACTAAATTTAGATGGGAATCATCAGTAGAGACTAGATTAGAAATCAAGACTCTTAATTCCTAACCTGTGCTCTTTCTGAAAAGTTCTTTACCATGAGGGTAATAATAAAGAGAAAATACTTCTGCTATTCCTTTTATTTTCATTTTCCTCTTTAAAACTTTGACATATTTTATTTATGTCCGTTCTCCTGAGATCAGTTTTCCTGAAACTCTAGTACTTTACTGGCTGTCCTCCATGCTCAAACAATGTTGGGTAGGATCTCCAGTCTTGTTCTGATTTATTCAGCAGATGGAGAGTTATTATCAATATTTCTTCAGAGTTCGAGGGGGTATTTTTGGATGATAAAGTTGGTTTCCATTTATCATTATTTTATCCCCAGTGCTGGCTTTGGGGGCTCTGATTTTTGCTGTATTAAATGTGAACCATGAGGTTGTCCTCAGTTTGGTCTGTTTTCAAAGGCAGAAGAATAAGGACCAGAATGCAGAAATAGATGGTAGCCTTGGGCAAGTTGGTAGAAATTTGTACTTAAGGGAAAACCAGCATTGACTCAGATCTTTATTCGTACCTCTTTCGAGCACGGAAAACTTTTAGTAATTCTAGACCAAGGCTCTTCGCACTGATGCAGGAAAGGAGAGCCAGACCCCGGTGAGGTCACACAGCCACTGCGTGGCAGTGCTGGAGCCAGACCTCAGGCCCTGTGTTCTGGGTTGGAGGCGGGGTCTGCGAAACCACAGGGCCTCCAAAGACGAGGGCTGGCTACACCTGGAGAGTGCGGAGGGAGACGCGTGTGATTAATTCAACTCCGCTTAACAAGCGCTCGCAGAGGCCGCCACAGGGAGAACCCGCAAGGTCTCGGGTGGAACCCGGCGCGGCTCAACGGGGCTGGCTGAGCAAGTCCATCCTCTCCCCCGCGCTGTCCTGAGCGGCCTCCCGGGAAACTGCTGCGTCTGCATTGACAGATCCCCTCCGAGCACTGAAATCTTGTATTTGGATGGATGAGACCTGGGCGTTTTCTTTATTTCCTGTGGTAACAGAAAGGAAGGCCATGGAGGGGCTTTCCTACCAAACCACAGGAAGATTAAAGGGCTGGGGAGAAGGAACGCATGTTGGAATAGGGAGCGCTCTTGGGCCCGGAGAGGAGCCTTCTCATTATTAATGGTGGCTCTGCCGCAGCTGTGGCTTGGCAGTTGGAGGGACGCGAGGCGGGAGGACCCCGCGTGTGGGGGGTGTGCTGCGCTGACCGCAGGCGTGCGCTCCGGACACCCTGCCCCGCGGACGCTGGGCCAGGGGCCGGGATCCTCGCAGCCAACCTCTGACGCGAGTCCCTGCGGGCCACCTTCTGCCTCTCTCCCAGGCTGGGGGGAGGAGCTGAAGTTGCTAAGAATAGCCGTGGTCTCCGGGACTTGCTCTTTCCAAGGAATCAATGGAATTAGAAATGAGATATTAGCTCTAATCAGTCGCATATGTAGGTGCTTAGCCCCTAGGAAAAGAATTTCTGACGGCGGCTCCTCGCCCAGCGGGGGAGATGCATCTACACCTGTGGCTCTGGCAGAGCCCCTGGTCTGTCCTCTGGAGGGCCCAGGACAAAAGTACCCCTTAGTCTATGCTGTCAGTCTGTCATCTGGGCCGATCTGAAGTGGCCAGACTTCTGACTAAGCATCCCCTATGTGGCTTTTCAACAAGTGTTGAAGAATTTCAAGGCACACATAGACCCAGACTGAGCCAAGAAGTGAGGGCTGGAGGAGAGTTCCACACCCTCCCTTTGTCTTGTTTGCCCGTGTTTTTGAGAGGTGAGGGTGTTTGCTCAGCTAGGCGCACAGTGAGAGGATGTTTTTCTTAATTTAACTTTGTATTTCATACAAAGTTAAACCTCTGAATAACATGCAAGAATCATCCAGTGAACCCCTGTGTGCCCTTCACGTAGATGCACAATTGGTCAGCAGTGTTCACTGAGCATGAGAGTTTCTCAGTCTGGTCCTCTGACCACCTCAGTCAAAATCACCCCCAGACTCCTTCACTCAAGACTCAGGGTGGCCGAGGTGCCACCTCTCTCCACACAGTTCCCCTCTGCACTGCCCTCCAGGGAGCCTCACAGCGGGTCAGGGGCCTATTAATTTGCCCCTTAGTTCTCTGAGGTACCAGCTCCACCAGCTAATTACTACCATTTCTTTAGGCCCTGCATGCTACCTTCAAAAAGTAAACAAGGAGAATCAGCCCCTCTTCTTTTCCTAACATAGGACTCTTCTGCTTAGTTCCTATGCATGACCCTTCTTCACAGACCTGCAATAAAAATAAAATCTCATAAAATAAAATCTCGCCAACTTTTTAATATTTAAGTTTAATTTATGACTCACATTGAAAGTTTGCTTTTATAGCCTTGGGCCTGTGCTTAACTAGAAATGTCCTCGGTGAATCATTTGTGTATGGGCGATGGGTGTGCATGCATACACACTCACACGAAGTACTAGTAGAACTTATAAACGTCAACATTTAAGTATCCCAAAGGGAGCAGAGAACAAAGTTAATTTTCTGGAGAGATTCAAAGTCCAAGGTCTAATCTACAGTTGTGTGCATCTTGGGGTCTGCATTATGTTATTTAGAGCAGAAGGACTTCCAGAAACAGGGGAGAAATGGAAAAGGAGGGGGCTGGGTGGTTGCGGAGCAAACAGCAGATCAGCTGTTGGCCCATGAAAACCGTCTTCAGGCAGCAGAGTCATGGCCAGGTGAGAGGTTGCAGCCCATCCCCGTAGGCTTCTTCAGGCCAGTAAATATTTCTCAGACACATTTGCATTCCTCACCACACCACGCACAGGAGTCTACAGAGACTGCACAGAACACGAGTTCAGTGTCTGCTGAATGCTCACAGAAGTGCCGTCCCGCAGCTTCCTACGAAGGCACTCCCCTGACAGTGTCAGGGCTGAGATGGGGCCAGGAGACCTGTGATCCTGCCCCTGGGGCCCACATTTCGGTCTCTGCTGTGGCTCCCATTGCTCACAGCTAGCACGTCGCACAGCCTCAGGAACCATGTTCACGGACAGAGCACAGAGTGCGAGTGGCCACCCCAGAGCCAGGCACCAGGCAGCTCTGTGCCCTGGATGCCTTCTGGAAGGACTGTGTGGTTGCTGCGGGCACAGCCCCCCAGGCTTCGAGATGGGACCCTGGGACTTTACATGGACACTCCCAGTGTCCACTCACTCACCGGTGCTACTCTTCCCCAGTTCTGTGCTGCTTTTCCAGGGAGACCAGGGACCATTTGCCTTTAGGGAATTCACCCTCCACTCCCTCCCCAACACCTTTCGCATTCGGCATCCCTAACCCGGTTCTCTAAGTATCATAAATGCCCATGGGGTCTGGGACGCTTGCAGCTGAAGACATTCACTTTATCGAGGGTCTAATGAAAGGCCTTAGAGTTATGGCTCTCGGAAAAATGCAGGATAAATATGATATTTTGGGCACACACTTTTTCAATTATGGGCAGCTCAAACCCGGTATTGCTCCTCATCCATCTCAATCTGAAGGCTGGTGGGGAGGCTGCTCCTAACATCTTTGCACACTTAATCTCAAACCCCACTCATACAGCTTCTAAATTTTTTAAGATTAATCAAATCTAAGTCTTGCAAAGTGCACACTCTGATTTATATAGGTTTTGGCAAACAAGCACACCGAATAAAAACTTTCTTAGTTGGAAATGACAGCGTTTGGGAATGAGGGCAGGGAAATGGTACCAGGTCACCCTGTTTTGATGAGCCAGTGGCAGCTCCTGGACCTCAGTTAAAGGACACTACACTTGGTGTTGTATTAAGGTGGGAGCCTCTAGGTAACATGGCAAGGACTGGTGTGGTCTTCCATCCTTAGATTTATTTTTGAATTCTGGTGCCCATGAAGGAAATCTCTAGAAAGTCCAGTTTCAGAGGAAATGGCACCAAGCCGGGCAGAGATTCTGTTGCAGGAGCTGGAGGCGAAGGATGGGAAGCTGGAATGAGCTCTGACTCAGGAGCTCATTTCTAGAAAGATGACAACTGTCCAGGGCCCAGGGGGACCGGTGAATTCAGACTTGATTGAAGCCATTGCTGTCCAACAAGGTCCAACACAATGAATCAATACAGCAGCAATCAGCAGAGGATAGTAACATATAGTTAGGCCTAGCATGAGTTTATAGTTTTGGGTAACTATTCCATCATAAGCATTTCCCTGCCATGAATTAACTCTGATATCAGCCTTAATCTTCAGCAAACTTAAGCTTGTCTTCTAGGCCCTGGAAGTTGAAGCTTTTGGCTGGCAGTGCCCGGCTCCCCTGCCATGAGAGGGGAACTGACAGTTGGGCTGGCTCAGGGCAGAGTGCCAGCCCTCAAGGGAAGACTTCAATAGGGGAGAGAAAGAGAAGCAAACAAGGGCCTGAGCCCCTGGACAAGCATTCTGGTCTTCGTCAGACTGGCTTCAAAACTGGTGGGGCTGCACCCTGCAGGTCCTGGGAAGGAAGAACTCTACCTTCTTAAGATATACAGGGTGAGGCCAAAGTAGGTTGATAGCTATTTGTATGGAAAATAATACAATAAATAATAATACAAGAACAAACTGTGTTTCGCATACTCACGATTGTAAACATACTTTTGCCTCACCCTCTGTCAAAGGAGAAGCACCTTCTATGAAAACAGAAGAGGATTTAAAATGAGCACCCAGGAGAAATTATTTAAAGTCAATGCCTGGTTTGTTATTCTGGCATTGTTATTCTATACTTTCTTTTAAGGCCTTTTGTAAAACATAATTACATTCTCTCAACCCATTGCATGCACTGAAAAATTTTCCAGAAGAGACAAAGAAAGATCAGAGTAAAGTTGTGCACCTTCACGTGTAGTGGGCAGCAGAAATCCAGACCACAGTTTAACCTAGAGGGCCAGGTGTCTGGCCTGCTTTTACCAAGTTCATTGCTCTCTGAGAAATAAGATTAACATTCAGGAAATTGCAGAGACCCATATAAGCCAGGTGGTGAGTGCCACAGGGATTCAGAGAAATGAGTGATAAATGAGGTTCATGGTCACAGGGAGAGGCATTAAGGACCCAAGGACAGCTAGGAGACAACCAGCAGGGAAGGAAGGAGAAGGACAGCAATCAGAGAGGGCCAGAGTGCTCACGGGGCCCTGGTGAGAGGGTCTCCAGCAGAGGAAGACAGAGTATGGAGAGATAGAAAAGCGAAGGGGATGTTTTAATTTTTAATCTTTCACTTTATGCAGTCCAGAAGACCCACTAGAGATTCAGAAAGATATCTTCCAAGGCTTCAGGCCCCCTCAAGGGCAAAGTTGAGGAAACCAAATGATTTCACTAAGTGTTCAGGTGTGGTCATTAAATCTGGATAAGTAAAACAAAGTGGCTTTGACCTGCAATTAGGTTGAGGTTGGCCAACTTTATGCATTTATCCTCTGAGATATCCATGTTGCTCTATCCTTAGCAGCAGCAATAATACTGATGATCAGCACACTCTTACTCTATGTGCCAGGCACTGCTTTAAGCTCATTCAGTGTATTAATTCATTTAATCCTCACATCAACCTGTTGAAGTAGGTACAAGTAGTGTTCCCTTTACAGATGAGGAAACCAGAGCACAGGCAGTTCCTGCTTTGCATAGACACTGCCACCCCAGCCTCTCATACATTACCAGTAGAGTGACTCCCATGTGCTCTAAGGGCAAGGCCCGGCTTCCAGGTGCTTTGTTTGGTTTGGCTTTTAATTCTCATCACTTGTTCTTCCATACCTTGAGTCATCTTGGAGGAAACATTTCAAACTGGTGCCTGGAAGCATGGCTTCCCCACTGGCATGGTTGGGGATTTGGCATGGCAAGCTGCAAGCTGCCCACTTTCCTGCGCGGGGCTTAGCATTCCACAGTTGGGACTGGCTCCATCCACATGCTGTTTGCCTGCGCACACTCTACAAGGTAAGTCTGCAAAGTACAAGTGCTCCTTGGCCTGATGTGAAATGTCAATGATCAGTCTTTACAATTCTCTTCATGGAATGATATCAGATCTTTAAAGAAGCTTAGTTGCTTGAATTTCACTGTGCGTTGACTATGAGCAAAGCATGGTAGGTGCCGTCAAGAAGCATTTACAATGCTCTGGGGTAAGCAGGATCTGTGCAAATAGTTGTAACACCAGCCAAGCCAACACCAGTGTCAGAGCTGGGCTTTGTTCTGGTCTTCACTATGTACAGGACTTAGAGGCTGTGTGATTTTAGGGAAGTCATGTAACTGCACGGAGCTCAATTTGCTAATTTGTACAATAGCGAGAATAAGAGTTCATCTAACAGGATTCTCATGGTGATTAAATTAAATATTTTGATAAATACATTGTAGAAATGCTGAGAAGTGCTATACAAATATTAATTAGTATATGTTAAATGTAATCAATGCTCTGATAGAAATTTTATGAGTTAAGGAAGGAGAGTGGGAGTTATCTAGTAATTTTGATGATAGAAAATTCATTCTTCCTGTTTAGTCCTGTCTAGTCATCTTTTTCACTTCCTCCTTTGGAGTATAGAGCTTCCATGGTTGAAAATCGTCCTCATATAGAGAACTAATGGGAAGCCTTAGGAAGAAAAGGCAGGGAGCTGGGATGAAGGGAACCAAATGTAGTTATTTGTGGATGATTGGCACAGTGTTGTCAATCACAAAAATACACACCCATACTCACTCACTGTGGGTCCACATCCGGGTATTAATCCAGGAGTGTTCTGAATAAAGCAAAGCTTTGAAGTATACTTGTTCTTTGGCAGGAAAAATGAGCCAGAAGTATTATTCCTAATTATTCTCTTCCCTTAATCATGCCTAACCTTCCAAGTATAGAATCAGACATCTGCCCAGGTCTTTAAACAATTATTCATTCATTTTTTTTCATTCAATACATAATCATTGAGAATTTGCTATGTGCCAGGCACTGTCCTGGGCAGTGGGGCTTCAGACACAGATAAGACACTATCCCTGATCTTACAGCATTTATAGTCTCATGGAAGACGCAAACGGGCAATTTCAAAATTCGATGTTATGTTAGGTGCTTCCAAAGGGAAAGCAGGGGTGCCCTGGAGCCCACCTTTATAAAGAGTGCATGACACAGCCTAGGGACAAGGAAAGAAAGGCTTCTCAGAGGAAGTGGCCAGTGCAGGTGAACTGGTAATAAATAGATAAACCTGCTCAACCCGACATCTGCCTGTCTGTGAATGATCTTGTAGGCTTTGTACCACTTGGGGCCATTTAAAGCCAATTGACATGTCAGCCCACTATGAAAGAACAATTTTAGAAATGAAACAACTTAACTTCCTATTAATCGGTGAGAAGGACATTACTGACCTGGTGGGAATTTCTTTTGAGGCCTTCAGGCCAAGCAGAAGCTTTGCCAGTATAATGCCTGATGTTTAGCATGTCCTTTAGATGTTTCTTTCATTCATTCCTCACAGCAGCCTCACAGACAGGTCACATGCTTATCTCCACTTTAGCAGGTGATGGAGCCTGCCCACAGAGTGGCATTTACCCACTCCCTCAGGGTGACAGCACGTTAAGTCAGATGATCAAAGGAAATAAAGAAACAGTTTGCAACCAAAAGTTGAATTTTTGTGATTAAGTTCTAAAATAGTACCAATTCTTTGCTTCATTCAGATATCCAGATTTCTACTGGATTCTACTTCATATACAATAAAGTGAAAAGGATCCTAAATTGTGTTTCAGGGAGGGTATGGTTAGTAAAGCAGGAAAAGCTAGTACAAGCATAAAATATTAACTGGAATATGTAGTATATTTAGAGGCTGATTATTCAGGCTAATGAGACTGGTTAGAATTTGGAGCTGGTGAAAATAACTAAAAGACATTCTCCCTGAGCCCATTCTGTTGTGGCTATATGTTTTCAGAACTTCAACAAATTCAACTCAATTACCATTCCTTGAGCACCTGCTATGTGTCAGGTATGATAGATACCGAGGACACACAGGTAAAAACCCTTGTGTTCCTGCCACCATCGTAGTGTGTAATTTGAAATGTGTGAACACACTCTAGGGAAGCCCAGAGGAGGGAAGGAATAATTCTGCTGGTGTGGGGTTAAGAGAAGCAACGGGAGAACTGGACCTTGAATGTTTCATAGGCCTTCACTGGACTAGCAGAGGGAGAAGGATGCTCTTGGGATAGGAAGAAGTGAGAAAACGCAGAGAAGCATGGGAAAGTATGGTGTGTTTGGGCAACAGGCTACATGAGGCTGGAGAGGGAGTCTGGCCAAACTGAAGGGATTTTAACAGCCATGGTGCGGTGTTTGGACTTCATCACACAGTGTTGGGAAGGGGGTGGGGAATCAGATAATAAAATGGGCAATTTGTTCCCGAAACAACCTATATAGGCCTTACCTTCTGGTGAATGCATTGAAAAGTGTAACAGATTTTAGAGTCAAAGGCCCTGGGTTCGAATCCCACATTTGTGCATTATAAGCCATGTGACCTTCACTAGGTATTTAACCTCAGCTGTAAAAGGAGGCTAATAAGTATAACAGTCTCACAAGGTTGTTATGAGAAAGAAAAGAGGCAATATTAGTGAAAAACCATTTCCACACTATAAAGCACTGTGTAAATGTTAATTACTAATGTTATTTGGTGCCGAAAAGAAAGATTCTGGGATAGTTTAATACCCTGTCTCTGTGTTACAGAGAATTCTTGGTTTTCAGCAGCGTAAACGCCAATGGTTTGCTTTTCACACACCATGACAACCCTTATTAGCTGTGATGCCTCTGAACTTGCCGTTCAGCCTAGCATACACAAAAGCAAAAGGAGAGTAGCATATTTTTTTTTAGTATGTTCCTATGCCAAACACTTGGTACCCCATCTCATTTAACCCTCACAGTAACACTTCAATGTGTTCTACAGGTTACAGAATCAAACTTGAGAGTTATTTAACATGCCCAGATTAGGAAGTGGCAGGACTTGGATTTGAAAGTCTTGTCCACGCTGACTCTAATCCCTATGTTCTGTTCCACACGCTGCACTGTAGAGAGCACATAGTTATGCTCACACGAAATACTCCTCATCTTTTTTTCTCCGATTACTCCCCCAAGATGAGCTTGCTAGAGTGGCCATGCTTATGACACATAACTCCCATGACCACAGCTGATTGGATCACTCCTGATCCAAGCTGGACCAATCACAGTCTTCTTTCTGAAATTTGGACCAGTCATCTGTCGGAACCAGACCGGAAAGACAAGCAGAATCAGGCCCTCAGCTCACAGCATAGCAAGGCAGACTCACATTCGGGCTCAAGAACGGAGGAGTCAGCGACTACGATGTTCTGGGAAGAGGATGAGCCGCACAAACAGGATCGGAGACCAGGGACCCTGTGTCCGTACAGAGGGTGGAGGGCGAAGGGCTGTCTCAGCCCCTGGTGGCCTTGGAGTTTCCAGCTCTAATTCATGTAAGATCTTGACGTCCTTACAACAATCTCCTTTGTTTAAACTACCTGACCCCACAGTCGGGCAACCTCACGCAAACACAGCGCACAGTAAACACTTACAAAATGACTGGCTGATTGGTGAATGTTTTGTCACTTCTTTGACGTCTTCACCTTGAGCAGTCGCTTACCAAACTTCATTGATTTCGGTGTAATTCTTTGGTCTGTTGGCCACTCTTCCAGTTTGGCCTTGTGGCTGTTTTCCTGGAAGGACGAATAATCAATGTCTTAGAGATCACTCACCCAAGAGAGGTGGCAAGATACTGAATGGATGTATCTGAAAAGCATTCATGGGAGTTTTAGGCTATTTAAGATGGTCTGAACACCCATGAGTAAGTAACACAATGTCTCTAAACTTCACATAGTGCTTTATTTCAGTGTATTTAAAAAATTAACTTTTTAAAGAAGGTAGATGTTTGGTTCCACTTTTAATAATAACACATGTATTTTTTTTAAGCATGAAGTGGAAAGGGCAAGCACTGAAAAGCAAAGAACAATCTTTGTTGGAATTTTAAAAAAAAGCAGTGACAGGTTACGTATTTCTTCAGAGGAAAATCCTGCCAGACCTCCAGTGTCAGGGAGAGGACTTCTTCGTGACCTCCGTACTGAAAAGGACAGATGAGCATCCCCTTCGAAGCAGTGCATGGAAACAAGGGAAAGGCTTAAGTTGAAGAGGTTAACTCATCTCAATGTTTAACTATTTTAAAAAATCTTACTTGAAATTTTATTTATTAGCCTTTTGAATGTAAACCTACGCTAATATAGATAAATCTTAAGTTTTGTTGCTTAATAAGAGTTCTATTTTTGTGAAAGGCAAGGTGCATTGTTAGGAAAGTGCGCCGTGCTCACTGGGACTCAGTCGCCCAGGCCTCAGGGGACCCAGGGGTTGGGGATGTGGCTGCAGCCCAGGCAGCAGTTTTCTTAGTTCCTGGGCAGGAAAGGAGCATCACCGTTTGGAGTGTCAACACATACTAATGAAACGGCAGACATCGCAATACCATTGTCCAGCACGCTGACTTCATTTCCAGTGTGGATTTTGAGTATGGGGAACCCTTTCCAGCTGTGGGGATATGGAAAGTGACTTGGAGGCAGAGGACTGGGTTACTTGTGCCACTGCCAGTTCTTTGCTGTGTGATCTTGAACGAACCATTCAACCTCTCTGAGCTCAGTTTTTTCATCAATAGAATAGTGCTAATAGGAGAGAGGTCCTTAGAAAATAACTTTATCTTTTAGTCATGTGGGGTTGAATCTTCTAGAGAGGTTGTGGGTAGGATTAGTAAAATTCCATATTTGACTAGCACAGCACCTGAGACAAGGTAAGCACTCCAAAACTACACTCTCCTTTCTTTTTTGCACTGCTTGGTGCTGATCACTAACAACCAAGAATAGCATGATCCACTGCTTTGCCTGGGGATGTCCACATTCTAGCCCAGCCACCATTGTTCTGAGACCTGGTGGGTGGAAGAGGGTATGAGCCTTTGATGAACAGGTGGAATCCATGTCTCTTGGGACTTCAGGTACTTGGGGAGCAATGGACTCTTTTCCATATTTGAGTTTCAAAAAAAAATCTCTAAACCAGACAGAGATCTAATTAAAACTCGAGTGATTAAGTGTTTCAAGTGATTCCTGAAACAGAAAAGTCAGCTTCATCAGAAATACTTAGAAAAGGAGGCACTAGGAAGGGTGGGCCTGGTTGTCAGGGTCTCAACTTGTGGGGGTGGGACATGGAGGTGGGGAGTGGGAAAAAGAGAAGGATGCCTCCACATTCCTTAGTCAACTGAAAATTGCTTTGTAAGGGAGGATTCCCCACTTGGGATCAATAAGCAGTTCTCAGAGCTGATATTCTTTAAAGCATATAAAAGTGTGGAAGCAATCACACCGTGGGGGAGTTTCCATGGGGCCCAAGGCATGCTGAGGTAGAAGAATGAAGGCTGCCCTAGAGAGCTCAGGAGAGAGGAAGGGAAACAGCTGCGAGCATCTCTGGAAGGAAGAAACCCGTAACACACACACAGGGTGAGAGAGAAGGAGCAGGGAGACGGGGCAGCAGGAAACAGCACATTTCTACTCACTCCACTTTTGAAAACATAATAATCTTGTTTTAAAAAAACCAGGAACTGGCTCACACTGTATGAAAATTTGTTTTTAACAAAAGAGTAAACAAGGCAGGCTTTAATTTAATAGATATAATTCTCCACATTTACTGTTCTCATGCATGTGGGCTTGCCAGCGGGCAGTAGACTGACAGTGGAGTTTAATTCTATGGTCGCTGAATTTGACTCATCTAGGACCCAGTGAGACTGAGCAGACAGATCCAAAAATGGAGACATGGTCTGAACTGCTTCTTTTTGTGTGTGGGCTGGAGCTTTTGTTGGTCTGTGAAGCAACCAAGACGATAGGAACACATGTTGGGAAACTAAATTAAGAGAAAGGTAGAAAAAGGGGAGGTGGCTACCAGCCACTGTGCTGTGCATCACTTTAATCTTTCTGAGTCTTTGTTTCCTCTTCTGATAAATGAGGATAATAACCATCTCATGAGCCTGTGGTGAAAATAAGGTTAAACAAGGGCATATAACAGCACTTGGCCTATGATACTAGATACTGAGCAAATACATGTTGGTCCACGTTCTCTGATAGACCCACAGGTCCCACCATGTTCTCTGGAGAGGCATTTGCTGAAATGTGCTTCATGTCATCTAAGGCAAATGGGGAGTGGATGATTGTGTCTAAGCTTCCTTTTCCTCCAACATCAAGGGACAAGAGTTAAGTCAGGGGCATGGATATTTTGTGCAGCTTGCTGTGCCAGATAGTTGTTGGTTGTGGGAAGGTGGGGGGTGGGAGTGATGGCTGTTTTGATATCTCTGTTAATCATACACTAGATGGCTTCCAGGCAGCTGAAACAACTCCATTTTCTGCTGTGGCTTACTTACTGATGGTCCATAAAGAGATAGCCTTAGAGAGGTTCCCCAAAGAAACTCAACAGTCGGTATCCACTGCTCTTGAATATCGTGGTAGGCGCTTTCCAATGCAATACCCCATTTGCTCCTCAGACTTACCCTAGGAAGTAATCTCCACTCTAAGGCAGGAAAGACTACAAACAGAGAGATTGATCTGCCTCTAGACTTATTATAATCAGTGTCTGTATTCTGAGATTACAGATAAATATTGAGCCAAGGGAAGGAGAAGGAAAGGAGACAGAGCAAGAACCAAGTTTGTCAGTATTCATTGAAGGTCTCCATTGCTTCTGCTGTGCACATCTCTGCAGTGTACTCAGGTAACCTCCAGAGGTTCCAGTGCACATGGAATCTCTCCAGCCACCCCGGAGCACATCCCTGGAGCTTCTGCTCAGGAAATAAGCCCAAATGCAGACAGCTACTCACAGAAAGGACTATTTCAGAAATTAACCTTTCATTGACAAGTTTCATTTCATTGCCAAGCCGTCGTGCCTAGGTTGGCCATGAGTGCTTCTCTAGGGAGGGGCCAAGCTGTGGGACGATTCATAAGCATGTTGTTATTCTATATTGCTATTCTCACAGTGATAAAAAAGAAACCACCACTCTTTAAATACCTGCTGCCTATGGACCAGCATCTTATGTACATCATCTCATTTACTTCTTACAACAACTGTATGAAATATATATTACCACTCTTGTTTTATGGACAAAAAGCTCAAGGAAGTTAAGAGGCTTGCTGAAGTTCACAGTAAGTGGCAAAGCAGTGATGCACAGTCCGTCTTTTTAATACTTGAGCCTGAAGTCTTTCTACCTCACCACAGAGTCTCTCAGATAATGCCTGTGATGAAAGGGGCGTCAAGCCTGGGCTCTGGAAGGTAAAGTCTGCTGCTCTCCTAAATGAAGGTCTTCCTCTGAAGGTCTTCCAAATGAAGTTGACTTCCATCCCCAAACCTTTACACCAAGATAAGTGCATGGGTCAAAGATAAGTAAGATGACCTGTCTCTTCCTAGACATCTCCCAAGTTTATGATCCTGAAACCAGGGCACTCCGCTCTGAATCATTCCTCACCCTCCGTCACGGATTCTAGCAAGTTTGTTGTCTTTCTTCCCAGTGTTTCCTGTATTCACTCCTGGTCTTCTAATCCCACTGTCACCACTCCGCTGTACTATTTCAATAGTTTCCTAATTTCTCCTTGCCTCCAGGCTTTCCCCATTTTAAATCCTGCTGCTAGATCAGTCTTCCCCAACCATTTTGTAAATGTCAATTCTCATTCAGAAACATTCCATTGACATGATGCAGCCATTGAGGCTGATGTTGGAGAAGAATAGTTAATGAATGACATGACATGGAAAAAATGTTCACAGTATGTTATTAAAGGGGAAAAAAGGTTACAAAGTACACCAAATGTTAACGTGGTGATCTATATGCGGTGGGTTTATGGATGACTTTATCTTCTTTTTGCTTGTCCAGAGCCCTTTAATTTTTTTTGCAATGAACATTATTCTTATAATAAGATTTTTAAAAAGTAGAAGTTACTGTTAAAAATAATGAGAAGACACTCAGGGTAGTGTAAAATAGAATAACAATGAGATCCCTTTTTTTACCATTCAATCAGCAAAAAAAAAGCAAAGGTGCTAAAATAGCTGGTATTGGCAGGGCTGAGGTCAAGGTTATGCTCACACACTGTGGGTGGGGGTGTGAACTGATACGGTCTTTGTGCAAGATAACGTGCAAGATTCATCAAAGGGAGACATTTGCATAAACTTTAACCCAACATTCTGATTTTAAGGATTCATCATGTAGAAAGATGGTTGTCAGAGTTTAATCTAGACCAACAGTCTCAGCATCACCTGAGGACTTACTAAGAATGAAAATTTCCGGGCCCCACTGCTCACCTACTAAATCAGAAACTCTGGGAGTAGCGTCCAAGAATCTGTGGTTTTAATAAGACCTCCAGGTCATTCTGATGAACAACTTAGATTTGAGAGCCATGGCGACAAAAATACCTTTCTTTTTTTTTCAATTAAATTTACTGGGGTGACATTGGTTAATAAAATTATATGGGTTTCAAGTGTACAGTTCTATGATATATCATATGTATATTGCATTGTGTGCTCACCACCCAAAGTCAAATCTTCTTCTGTCACATATTTGACCCCTTTTACCCTTTACCACCCACTTCCTTCTGGTAACCAACCACCTTACTGTTGTCTGTGTCTATGAGTTTTTCTTTGTTTGTTTTTCTTATTTGTTAAGGAAGTACCTTTGTGGGAACAAAGGTACAGGGGTAAATATACAGTGATATATACATTACTACCTTCTTTGTAATGTTGTAAAATTAAAAACAACCTATGTATTCAATAGGGAAATTCCTAAGTAGATTATACTAATTTATCCTGAATCCAATTTACGACGTGCCAACATAAGTGCTTGTCCCATTCCTCCAAGCTGGGTGGCTGGTTGTTCCCCAGGCTGTCTGGAATACACCCACCTCTCTGCCTTGGCTAATGCTGTTTTCCTTTCTGAATCAAGGCTTATGTACCCCATGGAGCCTCTCTCGGGAGCCCTAACCGTGGGGTCATCCTGAGGCCCTACCCCCAGTCAAGCCTCTTACCAGATGCTGGGCTTCCCTCGCCTGTTCTGCTCTGTAGCATTTCAGGTCTGTTTCCCCTGAGACACCATCACACCTTGGGGCAGGGGCCGCTCTGTTCTTTTTTGTTCTCTGGATAAATGGCTGGAGTTGATGAAATGATGATAGATTTGTACTAACACTTATTTGCTATCTGTACTTCAGAGATTTGATTTATATAGCAGCAGTGACGGCAAGCAGACAAACAGGCCCCCAGCACAACAGTCCCTGGAATTCAGGAGTTGGATCGGGGGTGGAAAGGAGACTTCTCTAGGTATATCTTTTCATACAGCCTGACTTCTGACTTACAGAAATGTTTTTCTTATTCACAAAATAAAATTAACTGTGCAAAGATGTAAAACAAAACAAACCTTAAAACTGAGTATGAACAGAAGCAAATGAATCAAGCTATATACCAAATTCAGAACCTTACCACACAGAGAAAAGAAGTGAAATTCTGTGTGTACTTTCTCAGTGGGAATATCCTAGGGATAAAAAGAATTTCAAAGAGATTTTAATTTTACTTACTCAGTTATGTCTTAATAATTATAATGCTTTTGGAGTTTTGAAACTATTCTATGTCTATTTTTGGACAAAGCAGATAAACTAAGTATATTTATGTCATCACGTGATAAGCAGAATAATGTCCGTCTTCTCAAAGCATCCACACCTGGAACCTATGAATATGTTACATTAAATGGCAAAGGGAACTTTGCAGATAGAATTAAGGTTTGCTTAATTTAGGGTTATTATTCCAGATTTCCTGGGTGGGTGCAGTGGAATCACCTGGGCCCTTAAAAGTGAAAGGGAAAGGCAGAAGAGTAAGTAAGAGAGATGTAACAAGGGAAGGAGCGGTAAGAGAAAATCAAACCATGACAAGGACTCAACCTGCTGTTGCTGGTTTTGAAGATGGAGTAAGGAGGCAGGAGCTGAGGCATGCAGGTGGCCTCTAGAAGCTGGGGACATCCCTCAGCTGATGGTCAGGAAGGAAAGGACGGCCTCAGTCTGCATTCACAGCAACTGAATATGCTGCCATGAACGCGGATTCTCTCCTGGAGACCCCAGAGAGCAATGTAGCTCTGCCAATCCCTTGACTTTAGCCTGGTGCCTTGATTGAGATCCATACCAGACTTCTGCAGACAGGTAAGATAAATGTGTGTTGTTTAGAGATGCTAAATGTGTGGTACTTTGTTATGGTAGTGAATTTGTTTGCCAGGGCTGCCATAACAAAGCACCACAGGCTGGGCGGCTTTAACGACAGACATGTGTTACCTCACAGCTCAGCCGCAAACAAAGGCGTCAGCAGGGCTGGCACATCTGAGGGCTGTGAGGGAAGGATTTGCTCCAAGGTTCTCTCCTTGGCTGGTAGACAACAACCATCTTCTCTCTATGTTTTTATGTCATCTTCCCTCTGTGTGTGTCTCCATGTCCAAATCTCCCCTTTCTATAAGGACACCGGTCGTATTGGATTAGAGCCCACCATAATAATTTCATATTTACTTGATTATCTCTGAAGAAACCCTATCTCCAAATAATTTCACATTCTGGGATGCAGGGGTTAAGGGATTACACACACACACACTTTATGTTCTATTTTATTTATAAATTCCCCCTGACCATGTCAACTGAAAGGACCCAAGAGCAGTGACATCGCCACAGCAATGAGCACACCTAGCATCCAGATCTTGACCTCTAAATATCATTTCCCACCAAAGAAATCAGGGCTCTTTGATGGAATAACTGCTCTGGCTCTGCTGCAAAGCCAACACAAGTGAGCCCGGGGAGCCTCGGTGAGCAAGGAAGAAAGGAAATACTTACAGATTAATGAGGTCATGTCAGAAGGACACAGGATCCTGCTCAAAGGGGTCCCCACAGGCCAAGTTTGGGATAATTTGAACATCAAAAAAGAAAATGACAGTAATAGATTATAATCCATTGACGTTTTTGGAAAACAAATCCATGAGTCCATAATTATACTAAAAAAAAAGGAGACTTTTAAAGAAAAAGAATTCCATCTAATAAATGTAGGAGAGATAGAATTAGAGTATCACTACATTTCAGCCCCTACTGTAATAACCTATTCAGGCAAGGATCAGCAACAGATTCTAAGCACTAAGCAAAAAGGGTTTTGAGTAACAAGATGTTCACATAGCATCAGCATATCGCCTCACAAATTATGTATTAGTTACAGAGAGGGGAAGGTACCTTTTTAAAAACGGAGAGATTTGGTGGTTCTGTTAGTTTGTTAGTTTAACTGCTTTAACTGTTAGCATCGCCAAGAGTATCACAATCTGACGTTATTTAAGCCTCTGATTGGAAGCCTACCTGATGTGAGGTACACCTTTGGATTATTTTTGCCAAAAAAACATTTAACTTGAATTTCACCATGAGAAACAACCATGTAAATCCAGAATGCAACAAATTCTATAGACAATTGAACTGGATTCTCCATAAAAGTCAATGTCATAAAAAAAAACCCACAAAAACTACAACTAAAAGAGCAGCCAGGGGACCATTCTAGATGAAAAGAAAACACCATATGCAATATGCAAACTTCACTGAATTCGTGATTTTTAAAAAACGCTATAAATGATGTTTGGGGAACAATGGGGAAATTTTAGCGGGAAATGTATATTCGATAATAATTATGAAATGTGTTGCTAATTTTTTTCTCCAGCGTAATAATAGCTGTAATTGCATTTGAGAATGTCCTATCCTTAGGAGACACATGCTGAAGTTGTTTGGCTCA
The DNA here is from genome assembly GCA_007922815.1 of Macrotus californicus. Taxonomy (NCBI): domain Eukaryota; kingdom Metazoa; phylum Chordata; class Mammalia; order Chiroptera; family Phyllostomidae; genus Macrotus; species Macrotus californicus. Next base: position 8,505 of record VMDR010009765.1, on the reverse strand, counting down.
GTGCCAAGATAGCTGCAAGTTATTGAAAATAGTTCAAGAAAAATATCGGGCGCTAGAACTGGCTCTTACCAGTTCCTGAGACCAGATAAATATACAGAAATTCTCAAAGCCATTTCTTAAACTACTGGTTTAATTTCAATAGCTTGAAATCAGTCATGGTGGGAGTTTTAAGGCCACAGAAATGGGCAAATGCTGCAAATGAGGGCTCCTGCTGTCCCCCAGATACACTGTACATGGAGTCACTTGTCAATAACGGGTGAAACAGTTCAAGTGTGCTTCTGTTCAGTACGGCATTCTTTCCACCTGTGTGAATATTTTCATTTTTTTTTCCAGATAAAAAGTTGGGAAGCAGAAAAAGTCCTTCCTTCCTGAGACTCCTGAGAGCACAGAGAGAAGGACAGAGCAGAGAGAGGGAGGGCACACGGTCATCTGCTGGGTGAGACTCTGAGGCATGTCAGTGGCTCCAGGCGTCCAGCTGGGGAGCCACAGCATGAGGCCGGCCTGGTGCCCCCAGGAGAGGGGAGAGTGTCCTGCTTTCCCTTGGTGTGCACAGGTCTCTCTTCCTTCCCTCTGGGCCTGGAGTGGGGCTGCTGCATTGGCGGTTTGCCTGGGTTTACAGGATCCGTCAGGAAGCCTCCAGTTGTGATTCCTTTGGATGAAAAGGTCCAAGGTAGACTGTGACTTGGGCAATGACTAAGGCACCTGTGAGTGGCCATCTGGGACTCTCTTCATTTTCCTTTTCTTCTCGTTTGTCTTTCCATCATTTATTCCCTGTTCCTCCACTCCTCCTCTGTTCTCTGTACCACCACGTTTATTCAGGAATGCCTCGCCTCACCTCTGCTCAGTCTTCCCCACCCTTCCAGAAGACTCTCAAGACCACCTCCTCTAAAACCTCCCGACGATCACCTCTGCCCTCTTCACCATGCCCCACAGCACCGATGTCTGTGTTATACCCTGTCACAATCTACCCCAGGATTGAGTGCTGTGGCTGATTTTTATTTTTTATTTTATATTTTATTTTTTTTAGCCTCACCTGAGGCCATGCTTATTGATTTTAGAGAGGGAAAAGGAGGGAAAAAGAGAGGGAGAGAAACATCGATCGGTTGCCTCTCATACACTCCTCAACTGAGGACTGAACCTACAACCTGGGCATGCGCCCTGACGGGGAATTGAACCCACGACCCTCCGGTTTATGGGACAATGCTCCAACCAACTGAATCACATTGGCCAGGGCTGTAGCTGATTTTTAAACTGATCTATAAGTTCCTGGAGGGCAGGAACTAGATTCTACATGTACTGGCTATGTAAAAAACATTCTTTTATCACAAGTAGAGGTTAGCGTAAAATATCTATTGGATTCAATTAAATTTCTTTCCTCTCTGTCTCTTCTCAATACTGTTTTTTGTGTTTTTTTTTTTACTTTTTTTATTGTCCTCCCCGCTCTTCCTCCCGTTTTATTCATTGGTCCCAGGCCCTGCCCTTTCCCGCATGAGCTTATTTCTTGCTTCCTCTCCTTGGCCCTCCAAGGCTGAAGTGTGGCTGGCTCTGAGCCTGGGCCTCTTCTCAGCCCCAGAGCCGCCCTAGCCCATGGAGTTTGGTGCACCTAATTCCGTGGCAAGAAGAAAAGCTGCCTCAGAGAAACTAGATCATTATACACTGTCCTCAGTCGGGCGGTCTGTCCCCAGAGCACCCAGCTCCACAAAGAAAGCCGTGTGGGGCGGCGCGGAACCCGCAGACATCTGCCTCACACATTTTTTTCTCTCCCATCCCCTCTCCACCCGCCACCACCCCCCTTGAATTCTCTGGACTGAGTCTTGTGGTAAAATCTCACACATTTTCTCAATCTCTATGCAAACCAGGTAGGATTGACAGCTGAAGAAAGCTGCACAGTGCCTGGGCCTGGAGTTATCTGTTCTCCCTCTGAGGGAAAACCTTTGAGCCCCGCGACAGTGCCTCGAAGCCATGGCCCTTGTCCTAGACTCTGCCCCGGCCCAGGCGAGTGCCTGACCCCTGCTAATGTGTGGGGCCTTTAGCCGCAGAGAGTGGGGGGAGGTAACCAGAGCCCCCCACATGCCAGTGATTCATGTCCTCTGAAGGGATCAGAGTGTTATTAGAAACCTCGCCTGCCAAATGCAGGGCAAATGTAACCAATTTATTAATGCCGCAAAACCAATGTGTGAAATTGGACCAAGAGAAGAGGGGCGCCAGGCCCTCTCCCTACTTCCTGCTGGCTGGCAGCAGCAGAGGGAGGCGAGTGGACAAAGGGTTTTGTCTTCTGCAGGAGAACGTTGCTGTCTTCATCGCACGTGACAGTGACAGCAAATATCCCCGGCCAAAGTTTCAAAGGGTTGGGACATGACGAGGTGCACCGTGGCTTGCCTGGCTGTGCGCTGGTTGGGTGGACAGGCATGGGGCTTGGGCTCCCACTGTCCCGGCTCGGCTCCGAGAACATAGGAGTAAGAAGGTTGTGCATTTGTGGTCGCAAGTCCCTCAGTCTCTAAAATAATATCGTATGCTGGTCGCTTAGCCCTTTATGGCCTTAGATTGGTCTCTCGATGTTTCATGGATGGTTGCAGTTTCCTTCAGAGCAGTATGCATTCTATATGTCTCATTGCCTTTAATTGTCCTCGAAACAGGTGATTGGGTTAAAGGAGACATTGGCAGTCACCATGTATTAAAGGATTACTGTATGACCTATCTTTATTAGACATCATCTCATTTAATACCCATCACAAATACCCTCATGATGTAGGAATTGTTGTTCTCGATTTGCAGTTGAGGGAATTGAGCTCAGAGAGTTAATGAACCTGTTCAAGATTATAGGTTTCAGTGGACAGCATTCAAGCCCATGTCTATTCAACTATGCTCTTCACCATCCAGGATTAAGGAGTAGAAACCCTGTGACAGTATTGTGTAATTAGGTGGGGATGTCAAGAAGCAAATACAGGGAATCTTCTTGCTAAGGCTGCCTCGTACTTCAGATGACCAACTTCCAAACTGGCTTACCATAAAAACAACGGCTACGCCTTTCCAAGAGCATAAGTGAATCTTTATGGTGACTGAGAGATATTCAGAAACTCAACACGATGTCAGGCTTTTAGGGGTTGGCGTCATTATCATTGTGCAAATCTGTGGGGGTAGGAGAGAGGTCTGGTTATCTTACATTCCTACCCATTTAGATCCTGGCTAAATAAATGTCATTTATTTTGTAATGTGTCACTACATGTCATGTCTCAACACTAAAGGCAAGGTAATGTCTAGCAGGGAAGTCCGATGAGTAAATGTGGAATTATGTCTGGTCAATAGTTCTTTTATGAAAGACTAACATTTGCTGACCATTGATTGTGGACATGATTATTTGAAGATGCTGATGGAGTCCCCATGCCCTAAAGCTATTAAATCCCCAAGTTCATTTCTTCTGGAAATGTGCTTAATACATTGGTGTCATGTTCTGGTTGGCATGATGTGCCTAGAGGGCAGAGTTGCCTGCCATTTCTGGAAGCTCTCTCTCCTCTCCCCTTCTGAGTGATGTTTTAACCAGTCCTGAGGCTGCTGTGCACCACGAGAAGGGGTGGGGGTTGGTGGGGGCGGGGGGATCGATTCCAGCATTACTGAGATCTACAACGAAGGTTCAGTCTTCATTCGGAATTAAAATCCATTCTGAGTCCTCTTGTTTGTTTCGGTATCTAGAATAGCATCCTTATTTCTGCCTTCCTCTCCTATAAGCTATAATTCACCCAAATATTTTTAAGGGAATAATCACTCACTAAAAACAAATCTGTGAGTCAATGTAGTTAAAAACAATTTTGTAGTATCGCAAAAAAAGTGAAAACTTTTTTTTGTCCCTTCAGTATGGCAGCAGTGAAGGGCCCCCTCCCCCCAACCCAGAGGACTTGAAAACTAGGTTGTCCTCTGAGAGCTGAATTAGTAAAATTCACACTCGCTGGCAGGGATTAGCCATGGAGCATAAGAATACTGGTAACTCCAAAAACAAGAATGGCAGTAATCGTAATGCAAAGGGTTGACTATGTAAGTGTCAATCCAATCAAAAGTTGAGCCGGGAACTCTTCCAAGGAGACGTGACTGAAACGTAAGTATAATTTAGTAAGAGGAAATACGTTCAGTTCTATCAGGAGAATGACTCTAAATGGACTGTAAAGGATTAAAGGGAAAATCTGAAGAGCACTGATCTTAATCTTTTAGATTAATGGCTTCGAGTATTGTGGTTTTCATGGGAAAAGGTTTCCTACAGTGAAGGTCAGTGCTGGCACCTGATTGGCCACGGCTGGCTCACAGGCACGTTTTGCTTGGCCCAAACTCTATTGACTCACCGTATTTTTAAAAGTTGTGAAAATTTTTCACATAGAAAAATACAGGTGTCTAGCTTTTATTGAAAACCCAGGAAGACCTGAATTAACCATCCTGGCAACAATGGGCCTGAGCTATAAAGCAGCAGCTGCTCCCTTAGAAAGGCGTGCTCTCCAGCTTGTCCCAGTCCCCACTGCCCCATACCATCACTGCTCCCTGCCCTGCTTTACTCGTCTGGGTGAAGCTTTTTCAAGCCTCTCTTGGTGTTTGAGTGTGTGACCCCCCTAGTGGGTAAGCTTGCCTTCGGCTACTTGAGCTGAAATTAGCTTCTTAAGACCCTGAATTCCCCTTGTTCTGTCTGATTCCACGCTCGGCACTCAACCTTCTGTGAATCTGGCTTCCATGTAATTTGCCTATAAAGAAAGAATGCATTGATCTTCTGCCCTGAGCATCTTGCTCTATATGAGGTGGTGCATAGAGCAAATGTAAAAAGGCTTCAGCTTTGGTGTCAGACGGATCTGGTTCCAATTCCGACACTATCACTTACTAGATAAGGTCACCACGAGGCCTCTTGGCACCCTGCCAGTCATCTTCTCCTGGAAATGTTGCCCTGGGTCACCTTGGGCCACATACCAGAATATTCAAATTGCAAAAACATTTTTATGGGCACTATTGATACCGCTAAGTCACAAATAACAGCAGCCCCAAATCCAACCAAACAGCAAGTGTAAGTTTCTCTAGAGAAACACTCCAAAAGGGTAGAAATGTGTTCATGAAGGACACTGCTCTGTGATAGCTCTGTGTTCCAGAGAGGCTGAGGCAGAAGGGGGGCTGGGATATGGGGCTTGAACATAGGGGCCTCGTATTTAAGTCCCAGTTCTTCCCTTTATCAACCATGTGAACTTGATAAAGTCATTGACTGCTCTGAGTCCCTCAGATATAAATCCACTCCCTACGTACCCAATAGAAACTTTATGAGGATTAAATGAAATAAGGAGGACAAGACACTAGGTAAATTATACAATGGAATTGTTAACCCTTTTGGTACGAGTGCCGGATATATCCGGCTCCCATCTGATGACCTGTGTGGACGAGTGCCGGATATAGCCGGCATCCATCTGTATATAATTTTTATAAATTTTACTTATGTAATTGATAGAATTTTATATAACTATCTCTTCATATTAAAGTTACAAACAACACTTGGAAAAAAGCATTGTTTTATGAAGCATAGATCTTATATAAGGTTAGGAAAGTCTTCACACAAAGGAGGACTGACCATGTGCTATGTGCGCGTTTTCGGCGCGGCACCTCGTACAGCGGGAGTGTCGCGGCGGAAAGAGCGCTCGTACCGAAAGGGTTTTAATATCAAAATTTTATAAGTCGCAGTGAACACAAGATTTGAAAGTAGAAAGAAGAACCCAAGAAGTCTTCACCAGGAGTCTCTAGCCAGCCAGAGTGGCGTGCACAACCGAAAGATTCGTGTCAGGCTCAGAGAACTCGAAATGATCAAGGCCTGGAGTTGCCTCCAATCAGACTCTGGTTTGTGAAATAAAACAGTAGTGCCCAGTGAGGATGCGGGTGGGGGAAAGTGGCTCACAAACACTGGGAGTGAAATTGTAAATGGGGACAAAGGGCAAGTTGGCAGTACCTACTGAAATTTTAAACGTGCATTCCTGTTGCTTCAGCAGTCCCTTCTAGGAATTATCCTGGAGAAGCACGTACTGGAATGTTGAAGGCAACATTATTTGTCATAGAAAATTAAAAGGTGGGTGATTAATGCATTTTGCTTATTCTCACTATGACTACTCTGTAGCCCTTAACAAAAATGAAGGAGACTCATAGAGTTGACCCTTGAACAATGTGGAGGTGAGGGACACCAACCCCTCATGCAGTTAAAAATCCACGTAGAACTTTAAATTCTCCAAAGCTTAGCTACTAATAGCCTACCACTGACCAGAAGCTTTACTGATAACAAAAAGAATCAATTAACATATGCCTCATATGTTATATGTGTTATATACTATATCCTTACCATAAAGTAAGAGTTGAGAAAAATGTTATTAAGAAAATTATAAGAAAGAGAAAATACACGTATAGTATGTATTTAAAAAAATCTGAGTCTACGTGGACTTGCCTAATTCAAACCTGTGTTGCTCAAGGGTCAACTGTAAATTAAAATAGAATGGGTGTCTGTAATGTGTGATTGAGTGAAGAAAAGCAAACTGCGGTTCAGTGTAAATAGTGTGACCATATGTTTAAAAAATAATATATATATTTTTCTAGGTATATATACATATATCTAGAATATATATAAATAATATATATATATACCTAGAAAAATTCTAAACATAAACAAGTGTCATTTTTTAACAATGATGTCCACTGGGGAATAGGAGTAGAGTATAAGAAAAAGACTTCACTTTTTACTTTATACACCTCTATGACATGTGAATATTTTACAATGGTCCTGCATTACTTTTGTAAGTTTTTTCAACACCATCTAAGTCTATGTCACAGCTGGTCTCACAGAGGAGGGAGCTCCGGAAAAGATTTGACTTTGCTGCTATAACAAGCTCAAATTTTGTCAGACCGGTTTGACCGTCTGCCACAGAGTGTTGCTTGCAATACTTAAGTCATTTTTAAAACACAATTAAAAATCAAAAAAGAAAAGTTAAATCAATATTTAAGTGAGGAAAACAAAGTAAAATTCAAGAGCTAAAGCCAAGGGTAGGAGTAAGGCCAAGGAATAGAAGTGGGGAACACAGAGCCCAGAGAACCCCATGCTTGGGGGCTCCCCAGCGTTGTTCCCACACACCTGGGCACTGACACTGCAGGACCACGCCTGTCCTCCTGGACTTGTGCTCTGGTGGCAGAAGCAGTCAGTGTCAGCACAGCTGCTGCTCCTGCCTCAGTATTGTTAGCTGTTGTTCTATTTCAGAACAGGCTTGCAACCCTGCTTCAAAATTAGGAGTCGGGCCCAAGGGGCAAGGTGCTGGGGCTTCTAAGAGAGGCCATTCTGCCATCCATGAGAATTTATCTGGACTGACTCTCCTTGTGTCTTGACCTTTGTGTTTTGCTTCTCTATTAACTCTTTGGCTTTGACCTTGGATTTGACCATAGATTCTGCCTCTGCACCAGTCTTGTAACTTCTCCTGAGGTGGCTCACTGGCCAATTCTGTGACTCAGGTTATCTTCAGGGACTTAGTTTGGGAATTTTCATCACACTGGCTTCCAGCATCTAATCCTCTTCCAATCCTGCCTTTAACTCTGCCATCCTATCTCAGCATTGACATGGCCAGCCAAGAGGCCAGCATGGGCCCAAAGGAGCTACGCACATGAAAACTTCAAGGCATGGTAACTTATAACTCATGAGGAGTGCCTGGGACACTTGCTATCTGGGAAGGTGTCCTTAACTCCACCTGTGGTCCCTAATGAGATGACTGAGAAGTCATCAGGAATGGTCATGCCAGAGTCACAGTGCTGTGGTTTCTAACAACACCCAGACTTTGGGAGCAACTTGCCCAAGGTGGCACGTGTTTTATAAGTTATGACTTCGTGGAGGGAGATGAAAGGCCACCAGCTTGAGCCAGCCTCTTCTTCTTGGCTTGCCTGGACATGGACATCTCCAAATGACAGCCTTTATTTATCTTTTATTTCATGACACAGAAAGAACATATGGGTAGAATCCAGGAGTGAACTTGCTTTTAAACCACAGAGCGTGAATCAGAACTGTGCTCCACGTGGTTAGGGACTATTCTTCTCCGACTTCTCAGCAAGCAGGCTGGGTGAGATTGGCACGTTGACAAGGAGATGGTTAGAGAGATACAGCTTCTCCCAAGGTTGGAGGTGAAACCCAACCTCAATAAAGTTAAGAAATCCTCAATTAAGACTGTCTGGCCCTCTTCCCCCTGCCAGCTCTTAGGAGCTGAGACAGGATCTCCTTAAGACTCAGAACAGGAGCATTTTGTAATAAAATTCCTTACACATTTTCACATCTCCGAGGCTCTTAAGATAACCCTTTGGTAGGAAGGGCAATTTTCTCTTTTAAATCCCAGGTCTCAATTTCCTGCCAAGAAAACACACATGCAACACGCAGTGCACCCAGAACCCACAAAGGTAGTATACACTACAGTTGGGAACTGTAGAACGTTCACATGGCCCCCCCCCCAAAAAAAATCCATAGCCAAAGTTCAA
>VMDR010009764.1:0-32559 GCA_007922815.1 Macrotus californicus | reverse complement strand
AGTAAGGGGCAGAGCCTAAGGTGTTCACCAGGGTGGGGCAGCCACCTCAGTGTGTTGTGATGCTCTTTGTGGGGGAGGGGTCCAAGAGGGAACAATGGCAGTTGCTCTGCTCTCTGCCGGTTTTCAGTCACTTTCCACGCTACCCACAGTCAAATTGGGCTCTCTGGTGCTGATTCTGGGGCTGATCCCCGGTGGGAGGGCTTATGTATGCTCTAGGACCCCGTGGGCCTCTCCAATGAGCTCTCCTGTGAGGCTGGGAGTTTCTTCCACTGCCGCAGCCTCAACCCCCACAGGAGTTTTCAATCAGAGGCTTTGAGGCTTTATTTTCCCCACGCTGGAACTCTGGGTTGTGGGGTCTGTCTCGCTACCCAGTTGTTCCTCCCGGTTTATCCTCACGAGGGAGTGGGACGCCCGGTCCGCAACTGCCACCTCTCCTGGCTAGCCGTGCCTTTCCCCGATCCGCCAGCCACCACTCTGCCGAATGAGTCCTCTCCATCCCTCCTACAGGTCTGGATGAATGTTTCTTCTTTAATTTCTTGGTTGTTGAACTTCCATACAGTTTGACTTTCTGTCAGTTCTGGTTGTTTTTTGTTTTAAAATTTGTTGTTGTCCTTCTTTTGGTTGTGCGAGGAGGCACAGTGTGTCTACCTATGCCTCCATCTTGGCTGGAAGTCCCTGTTTCTCCTTTATGATAAAAATGAACTAAAATTATGATTCATGAGTATTTACCCATTTAAATTGGTTAGGATTTAAAGTTAATAACAGTGTCGGTGAGAGCATAACATGGGTGCTTTCACTTCTTGCTGGTGGTGGTAGAACCCTTCTGGGAGACAATTTGACAATATGTAGAAAGAGCCTGAAAAAAAAGTTGACTTGGTAATTCCATTGTTATTTTTAAAAAATCTAGTGAAATACACACGAAGATTTAAGCACACGGGTGCTCATAGCAGCAGTATTTATCCTGTTGAAAATCACTAACAGCTGGACAGAAGTGCTGAAGTGGTCATCAAACAAAGGGTGACATGCCAGGGTGACAGGGTTTATGGAGCTATGAACTGGTCTTTTCTGTGGAATAGTTAATGCTGTGGGAAAACATTCCTGATATCAGCTTAGGGGGTAAAAAGTGATCTACAAAAGTGTGTATACAGAATGGGTACATTTTTAAACCTCTCTAGTCCTAATTTCCTTATCTGTAAAATTAAAACTAAATTAAAATTTCTGTAAAAGAAATGCTTCAGGTACCAGTATGGTGGTTGCCAGAGGGAAAGGGGGATGGTAAAGGGCAAAGGGGGGTCAAATATCTGGCGACAGAAGACTTGGCTTGGGGTGGTAAACACACAATACAATATGTTGGTGATGTATTATAGAACTGCGTACTTGAAACCTGTGTACTTTTATTACCCAAGGCCACCCCAATACATTTAATAAAAATTAAAAAAATAATAGTGTCCATATCTTAGGATTGTTACAAGGTATAAAAAATATTTTTTTAAAAAAAGGTTGAAACAAAGTGCTTCATTATTTCTGGGCATGGAAGTAAGTGCTCAATGAATTGTTATCCACAGCCATGTAGCATGCCAGAGGAACAAGACTGGAAGGAATTCAGCAGTGTTGATGGTGGCTTTATAATCCCAGATGGTGGGATTATAGGAGTTGTATTTTCTTCTTTATAGAATGAAATACGTGCAAAGCAGCTAATAAAGTACTGGGCCATAGTAGGTACTCAGCAGACGGTAGCTAGCATTGTTCTATTCTTCTCCACGCTCTCTCTCTTTTTAACAATGGAGGTGTACAGCCACAGCGTTACTTCTTCATATTGGTTAGTTAATGAACAAGCTGTGACCTACCCTGCGTTCCATGCGAGGCTCTGTGACAGCCACTTCCCTGTACGGCCAGGAGACTGCGGACCCTTACCCTTCAGCCGGGGGCCCGGTACAGCCAACACAATTGTTCGCATGGTCTTCTTTTCAAAACCCTCCCAAATATTCCTTCCCTTCGACCATCTTCTTTTTATAACATATTCCTTCTATGACTCAGTCATTTTCTCTTTTGCTATTTCTTCCTCAGACTTTCTTTTTTCACAACGAATTCCATGACTGTCTTAACTGCCCCCTCCCCCCGATTTTATCCTGCTTCACTCTGCTTCCCCATCCAAAACAAATACCAATTCATCTCATCCCTGCAAACCAAGTCAAGATTGTTGATAATAATCATTTCTACCTCTTTTAAGTCCAAATAAAAAATGTGAGTAAGTTGGGAGTACAAACCAGAGAGGAAAAGATGACTAATTCAGTGAAAGACACTGGAAAATGTGAGCAACTATTTTGGAGACAAAGAGTGAAATGCCTACGGCATGCCGCACACCCCAACAAATTCCAGCTGCGTCGAAGACTCACAGCCAGGTGCTGACTGTGCATCGTAGTGGAGACGTGACCACCTCGTCTCGCAGTGGGGAGAGCCTTTGTAAAGACTCATAATATACAAAAGTATATGCGTCTGCATAGACATAAAATGTCCTTTAGCTCAACAGAAGTCCCAAACAAAATGGAAAACACGAACATATTTGCAAGGCTTATGACAAAGGTAGATATGCTCAAGGTAGAAAGAGTCTTTACCGATCAATGGGAAAATGTGAATAACAAGTCAACGGAAAAGTGGGCGAAGATATGCAGTTAAAGGGTAGTGACAGGCCAGGGATAACATTTTGTAGGGTATAAAACAGACAAAGTATTAATAAAGCATTGATTGTATAAAGAGTGTCCCCAAATCAATAGGAAAAAGACAAAGAACACCAAAGAAAAAATAGCAAAGGCTCTGAACAGGCAAATCACTGAAGAAGAAATAAAAATATAAATTAAGGTATAAAAAGATCCTTAACCTCAACAGCAACTAGGGAAATGTAATTCTTCTGTAAAAAAAAAAAAAACAGTCCCTTTTCCACTTTGCACATTGGCAGAAATGAAGAAACAGTAAGAAAGCTGAACACCAGGCGGGAAGCAGGACCCCTCCTCTGCTTGCTGGAGAGAACGTGTGAGCCAGGAAGGTCTTCAGGGGGACGACCTGACAGCGGCTGTTTAAAGTGCTCATCCCCTTTGGCTCAGCCATGCTACTTCTGGGGACATGCCACACATATTCGAGACATATGCAAAGAGGTGCTAAGTGTTTATGACAGAAAAAAGTGGAGGAAAAGGTGTTCACATATTCTAGAAAACGCTAAACAGAAATGCACGCACATGAATGCATAAGAACCGTCACGGCACTTTTGGAAGAACTTGGAGATACTTGGATGTCCAATAAGAGCAGATCGTGTGCGTCTACTACATGAAGTCTCAGCCTGTACAACAAGTAAAGTAGATCTTGATGTACAGACATGGAAAGATGTTCATAATGATAAAAATGAATACTGTTCATAATCATTATTTAAAATAGCAGGTCACAGGGCTTTAGGTGAAGTCTGGTCCTGTTTACGTAAATAAAACCTTGACCCCTGCATCCAGTGCGCTCCTTGGCTCAGGTGGATGGGAGTTGAGCTGTGACTGCCGAGAGGCAGCGCCCATTCCCAGCATCCTCTGCTGTTGACCAGTCACTGTCAGGCGAGGGCTCTTGCCTAGGCATCCTTTTTCTCTTTGGTCTTCTGGGTGGACTTGAGTCTCCATCTCTCCGTCCACTCCTCCTTGAGGCCTGCAAAGCTCTTGGATACCACAAGGCCAACTTCTGACCAGAGACCCTTTTAGGAGAGGCCTGAGTTCCTCTGAGCTGCCAGGCTCTCCAGACAACGTCCAGTCCAGATGGAGGGTTGAGGTCCAGAGAGGAAGGCAGAGACTGCCCCAGGTTAAACAGAGAGCTAGAGCAGAGCAGGGCTGGGACCCAGCCTCCTGCCTCCTGATGCTTTATCTTCTCATTACTCCTGCTGCCCTGATCAGTCCACTGGCCTCATTTAGAGCTGACGAGTAATCATTTGCACCAGACTCTGTCAGATGATAAATTACACCTCTCAAGTAGGAAGGATGCTTTGGGCTAGGGTGTCAAAAGACAAGAGCTATTTGTCTGAGACACAAACAAGGAGACTGGAGACAGAGTGACAACGTGGGGACAAGGTCCCCGTGAATGCCTTATTTGTCCATCCTTGTACCTGAGGACTGTTAAGTCCAGGTCCATAACTGCTTTTCAATTTCAGAAGCAAAAATACACCAAGACAGAACCAAAGCAATAGCTACCACCACCAACAAAAACCTCTGTTCGTCAGCTGGGAATCTGACCTGTGTAACTGTTGATTCCGACAGCTAATTGTTAGGTTTGGTTGAGGAGGAATCAAAGGCTGGGTTGAGAAGATGTGGCCCCGAGGTAGAAAAGAGAGCAAGTATAAGCCACACTGAAATGCTCGGACACAGTTGTGTGATCGACCTCTGCTGACACGCTGTAGGCTTCACCTGTCACCCAGCGTTCCAAAGTCCCTTTGGTCTCTTGTTGTTTGGCGAAAAATCTTGCATAATCAGAGATCATAAGAAAAAGTATAGAGATAGAAAACAAGCTGGTTGAAAAATAGAGGAAATTCTTCCAGGCTGGACTGGATCCAGAGGCTCCTCCACCAACAAAGAGGTTGGTTTTTGCAAAACTGTTCAAAATCGATTTGTTGCTGAGTCTAAAGTGACCCCCTCCCAGTTATTAATGTGCATCCACTGATGTAAAATTACAGTCTGTGAGAACTAAAGAGACATATGGCATTTTTGATTTATCCCATGCAGCTCCAAAGTAAAGCATTCATCATTCTCTCACTACTTTTAATTTTTGAAATCATCTCTGATCTTATTTCCTTAATAATGGCATGTAAAACAGCCGTGTCCCGATGCTAATGCCCTTAGGTGGTGGGCAGAGTGGGTGTGAATTTAATCTGATGCATCCTTTTTATCCACATTTGAAGAGTGTCATGTACAGAGTATCATTTCTGTCCTAAGTTATGGAGATTTATGAAATCCTTTGGTTCTAGGACATGTCACTCTGAGGAGTTTCCCTGTTGGTCACTTCAGGGTCCCTGTAACATATCACCTACAGATTCCATAATTTATAGATTTGTGCAGTAGCTGCTGTAGTTCTCAGAAAACAAGGGGTGAAGGGAGGGGCAATGTCTCCTGGGGAAGGCAATATGATATTAGAATCTGTAGGTTGAGGGGCATATAGTTTGAAAAAGCATATTCAATATTGTCATATCATTTTATGCCTGGAATACTGTAAGATGTGGTGCTCAGTGACATCTTTGTGGTTGATAGGGTCACACAAAAGATGCAGTAAGAAAGCACTTGAGAGCAGTCCTGGGGATACCTGGAGATATAAAACTCTGTTTCTCCAAAACAGTGCAGACTGCCAGAGAGAGAAATAAAATGACCCCAAATCCGTCTCTTCAGTACAATCAGGAGAAGGAAAAGAGCGTCTTTTTGTACCTATAGACGTGTAAGTTTTGTGCTTAGGTGTTAGTTTGAATTGTGGGCGTAGATTGTTGACTGTAGTCGCGTGCAGTAGGTCTTGTCTTCTTTTTTGTGTTTTGCTATGTTTTGTTTGTTTTAATCCAAGGCCTATCAGTTCGGAAAGTGGCACTTTAAATCTCCCACGGAAGTTGTATTTTTAAAATCAAATCCTCCGAGTGTATGAGATTTTTGCCTTATATTTAGTGGCAACATTTTGTGGGAGCAGAAAGTTTCATTACTTCTCATCTTTTTAAAAAAAAATCTTGTTTAATGTTTTGACTTTAAATGCATTTTGTGTGATGCGGCATGCCAACTCTTGCTATTGTTTTGTTTGAATTGGGCTGGTGTCCCTTTGTTTTACCTTTTTCCTATCTCTTTGTTTTAAGTGTGTGGCTTGGTTTTTAGTCTAGTAGACTGTATTGGAATTCCCCTGTTAAGAGGGATTCAGCCCATTTGCATTTAGGGTAATAAACACACTCCTGTGTAGTTTTAGGTTTCCTATGTGTTTTATTTACTCTGTTACTCTTTTTTCTTTCTTTCTTTAATTAATTAATTAGCTTGCTGGAGCAAGTTATTATTCATCCCCCTCCCCCCTTTTTTGGTACTTTTGATGGATTTCTCTGCTTTTTGATTCTGCAAGTGGTTACTTTTTTTTTTTATCCCAGAAATCATCATGGAACATATATCACATTTGAATATGATGGTTATGATCAATTTGCTTCTGTCAAATCGCTCGGCTAATCTGTCCCTCTTCCTCATTGCAACATGAAAGGAAATATTTAGAAAGGTTTTGTTCCTTTACTCTCAACTTTTCCCTTTATTTTTCATTTCTAGATTTTGCTCAAGTTGTTTAAAACATTTAGGATATGATGTGCTTAGATTTGCCCTTCTCTGTTCTGAAGCTCCCTATTTAAAACTTTCAGTAACACCCCCCCTACTCACATTATTTATACACACACAGACACGTGCAGACATATACATGGGCCATATTAAAAATGTGCTACAGGCTGTCGGCGCGGATACCAGCCACGAACAAGCACAGTTTCCAGCCTTGCTCACCAGTCAGTGCTCACCCTGCTTCCCTGTCCTGCTCCAGCCGCCGTCTCGGCAGCCTCAGCACCGTGCCGTCCGCCGTTTTCCTTCTTTCCCCGGGCGGTGCGATTCCGTAGCTTGTTATATTGCCACTGAAAAGTCCGATGCTGCTCTGGTTCTGGTTTTCCTCCCTTTTAAAATCTAACTTCTCCTCTCTGTCACTTGCAAGGGGGAAAACAGTAGTTAATACAATGGTGAAGTTGGAACTCAGGATTTTTTTTTAAACTAAGCTATATCAAGGCTTCTATTTCTTTCTTGAATCAGTTGTGTCTGGGGCTGGGGGTGAGGGAAGTGGGCAGATGTTGGTCAAAGGGGCAAAGTTGTAGTTTTTCGGGATGAATAAGTTCTGAAGATCTAATCTATGGCATGCTCATTCTATAGTTCATAATGCTGGAAATTTGCTCGGAGAGTAGATTTTAAGGGTTCTCGCCACAAAAGAAATTGTCACTATGTGAGGAGATGGATAGTTTGACTGTGGTATTCATTTCACAAGGTATATACGTAGATCAAAACATCACATTCAATTATACCTTAATAAAACTGGAAAAAAATTGTGTCTGAGACGAACAGCCCTTTTAATCTTGATGTTTATCTTTCTTTAGATAAAACGCTCTCTATTATTTCTTTAGTTTTTACCATGGAACTCTTGTTACTTGCATGTAAGGCATCCTGTGTCTGCCCTCCTGGTGTCTCAGAGCCTTCCAGGATTTTCATCTTTTTGAATTTGCTGCTCTGTTGTGAGATATTTCTTGCACAGGCTGCTAAATCTGTTTTCAGAAACAATTACCTTCTCTTTCCGTTCGTGTATTAAAAGTTTCCACCAGAAGGCTATGTTGTTTAGACCCAGAAAGTCTTTACTCTCTAATTGGATCTTCAGAGTCCCTCCTAGGGCTGCTTCATTTCGCCTCTGAGCTCTCCCCACTCCTGCTCCGGTGGGGCTCCCGTGCTCCGAGCTCCACTTTGTCTACTTCCTTCTGGTTGCTGAGCGCTGGTTAAAATAGTCATTCTTTTCTTTAGCCTCTTTGTGATTTTGTCAGGTCAACCGCAGGGTAAAATCATTGGGATCTCCCTGGTACTGGCAAGGCCTGGGCAGGTCTGTCCTATGGGGCACTGGTGAGCAAAGGGGACAGACTTTGCTCTTCTCCTGAGCAGAGGGAGGCAGCTTCTGACCAGGTTTCTCCCCAGGTCCATGGAGCAGCCTCTTCACCCCAGGGACCAGGAGTAGTCATCCTGCTGCCTGCTCCCCTGCAGGTCCTCTGAGGTCAGGAGGTCCCCGCCGCCCTCCCAGGACCACACAGGCTCAGCTCCTCCAGGTGCATAAGCCCTCTTCCACCTGTGAGCCGGTGGCCTCAGACGCTCCCTCCAGGTTACTTCTGAGTCTAGTTCTGGAGCCTGAAGTCAGCAGGGTGGGCAATGGAGAAGGAATAGTGGGCAGGAAGTGGGGAACCAAGGACGCATTGGAGCCTTGAATGGATGGGCTGGAATCCGCTTGGTATCCTACTTCTTCCAAGATTCAACTTTGATGATGGGAGTGAATTACAGCAAAAGTGTTGTCTTTCTTTGTGGAGCAAGACGCTGGCCCAGGGAGCAGAGAAGCTGAAGAGGAAGGACCAGGACGATTGGGGGGTTGTGGGTCCAGATGCTCTGCATGCCACCCAGGTGAGCAGCAGATAAGCTACAAGGTGCATGAGGCCCTGCATCTCACCCTGCTCTTCTGAGCGTAAGAAAGAATGTGGCTGCTGCTTCCTTTCCACCTTCTAAATTTCACGCAAGATGTTCCTGTGGCCAAAGCTAACCTTGGACTACACAGAGAAGGGGATTCTGGGAAACTCATTCCAGCTCAGATAAACAGACATATAAAGCCCTCACTCCCCTTGAGGCTGCAGTCTAGTCACTGACCTGGGAACAAGGGCTGCCTGGTGGCCTCAGAGCTCAGCTATGGCTCCTCACCTGGCCCCTGAGTGTGCCCGCATTAACGGGAGCCTCTTCCCCACAGGCGCCAGGCGTTCACAGCCTGGCCCTCCCTCCCAGGGCTTGTAAAGCTCTGCTCTTGGGGTCTTGGCTTGGCTTTCGGAAACCAGACCTGATTCCAGCTGGAAGTCAGGGGAGTTTGACTCCCCGCCGTGGTATCTGGGCCTCCTGGAATGAGGCTTTCCTCTGTTCCCAAAGCACCAGCAGCTTTAGGAAGCCGATACCACGTGTGAAGATACATACACTGAACCTGTTTACCATGATTTCCTCATTCATAAAATCGGGGAAACAACAGAACCTACCTCAGTGGACTATTATGCAGATTAACTGAAAGTTGTTGGGTCCCTGGCACCAACTAAGTACTCAATACAATGTATTATTATACCTAGACAAGTTCCCCATGGCAGAGCCTGCCAATCGAGGGATGCAGGCTTTGGGGGACTGTCTCCAGTCCCAAGTGGCCTGCATCTCAGCCGCCTCTGCAAACTCACAGCTGACTGTCGCTTACCTTCTCCAGCACTTGCAGCATTTTGCCCTGCACTTGAGTGACTTGCTGGCTTGTGTGTCTTTTCACTGAGCTGGGATCTCACTGAGGATTACCACAGGCTGGGTTTACTTCATCTGTCCCCCGCACACAGCCTGTCATGGACACGCCCTTCAGAAGAACCTTACAGAAAAGGGATATTTTTAATTTCCAGAATTTCTGATTTGCAGGGACTTGGAGGTTGCCTAACCCAATTGCCCACCCAATTTCAGGAATTCCTCTTTAGGCCATTCAGCAGATACTCCTTCAGTCTCTGCTTACATACCTCCAGTGCTGGGAGGCTCACTATTGCTCAGAGGAGTCCATTCAAATTTTTAAAAACAACTCTATTTTTAAAGCTAATAATTTTAGTCAACAGGATTAATTTCTTTCACCACTTGCATCAATTTTTCAGATGAAAACTGCAGAAACATGCAGGGAGAGAGCTGGTGAACAGGAATTGTTCTGGGTTTGTGGCTGAGGTTACTGAACAGTACAAAAAGTGACAGAACATAAAACTTTTATAAGCTTTCCTCAACTGGTCAGGAACAGGCTCTCAAAGATGACTCTATGTTTCTGCCTCTGCTGTTTACTGGAAAAAATCCTACATGGTTGTTATTTACAAATCCAGAGAGGTGCTTATAGAGGGCTTAAAGATAGAAGTTTATAGAGGATTTGAAGACAAAAGTTTATAGAGAGCTTGTTGCGTTTGTTCGCATGCTAATCTTCTAAACGTTCTTTTTCTGCTCCACAATGTTAAGGAGCAGAGTTGTTCAAGTTCTGAGGGTGCCTTTGACAACCCTGGGGAGAGAGGGGTTGGACCTTCATCTCCCGGAATAGTTTCGATGCCTTTTGGAAGGGATGCTGGGATCTTAGGACAGATGCCTCCCAGACACCCAGAGTGCTCCCTGGAGTTTAACCAGGACCTCAGCTAAGAGGTCCAACTTCAGCCCCCATGGATTAATTTGGAATTCACTCAAATAATCCTTCCCAAAGGCCTACTCTAGGCAGGAACTGCCCTGAAGGCAGTCCCAACTGGAGAGGGGTGGACAGAGACAGGTAGGTGCTGGCTCTATCTAGTTCTAGCTGGATAGTTTTCTGAGCCTCCCTGTGGCTAAGCTGTCTCCAGTGGGTTGAGACTTCCCAGAAAATGGCAAAACTGCTGAGAACTTTTCCCCTAAACCTGCATCTAGAGCAGGCAGGTGAGACTGGGGAGCAGGGTGGGGTGACGGAAAGCCCCAGAAAGGGGAGTAGGCTGCCCTGGGGGTACAGGTCCATTTGCTACTAACTCAGTTTTTCTACTGAAACGTGAAGAATCTAAGATGCCCCGGCTCCAACATGCTGAAAATTCAAAGCTAACCAAGCAGCCACCATCCTTCCCAAATGCATAGGGCTTCGTGATTTCCTTCCTGCCCGCCTTTGAATCGAATCTTCCCAGGGCCCCTGAGAAGTACACAGGATAAAGATGTGATTTCCATCCGACAGATGAAGAAGCTGAGGCTCAGGTTTGAAGATGTGCCAAGGCCACGCCGTCGGGAAGTGGCGGAGTCTGGAGTTTTGACGTTTCCCCACATGAGGGTTATTCCTAGCCTTGACTCTGACAATCTGTAATTCTACGGTCAGCATCGGCGCCGCAAAACATCTCTTGGGGGAGGTGAATAGTTAGTTAGATAGCAAGTGTGGGTTTTATGTGAAAGGTATCTCAATATAAAAACGTTGGCATAAAGGAGACGTGGAAGAGGGGCTCAGACTGTCTCTGGGATAGCGACCTTTTGTCAGTTTATTAAATTCAGATTTATTGCCGACTCCCTGACCAAAACCATAGCTGTTAGCAGTCCATAGCATGGAGCAGAAATATGAGTTCTCAGTGAATCCAGGAAAAAAAATAAAGAGGAGACACCTTAACGACCTGTCACGTGGAATAAATCTTACTGGTCACATAAACCAGGATGACAGGAATTTATATTGCTCCTCAGCATTTGAATGACTAATGTGGTCAGAGTGGGGAAACGCAGAAATCATTTCTCTGAACAAGCCAGCACCTGTTTGCAGACTCTCGGACCTTCCTCAGTCGCGCTCTTGGTGGGCTGCCACCTTGCCATGCAGCTTGAGACACAGGTAGCATTTCAGCCCTGTCCTGAGACCCTTCACCTGGCTGCTCCCAGGGGCTCTCGAAGGCCCCGAGTTGGAGGAGTCATTGCCCCGAGGGGCTAGAGGAAGTCATTGGAGAGACGTGGATGCTAGCCGGGCAGGGCCGTCATGAGGGGCCTCAGAGGGGGCTCAGGGTAGTTGAACATCTCAACCAGCCCCAGTGCCCCCATTCTGGGATTCTGGACTCTGCGGCATCACAGTAACTATGTCAGAGCCCAAAGAGTCCCCATTTCTTCAGGTGAGAACACGGAGGCTCAAAGTCACAGGGCAAGAAGAGAGTGACGGAGGCAGAGTGAGGGCTCAGATGGCCAGACTCCTGGGCACCTTGTAGCCTGTGTTAGGGTGGCTACAGCCCTTCCTTATTTGGGCCTAAATGAATATGACCCCGCACGCCATGGGTAGCTACTGGACGGTCCACATCCAGTGCTGGGAATGAAATCCCCAACCCAAACAACCCCATGAAGATGCTCCCATGAACTTCATTACTGACCTCCCCCAGGTCCCTCGCTGATACAGTGTGCTACCATCTCCACCGTGTTTTTACATTCTTTTTACAACCACACTGAACAGACAGACAGGATGGGTGCTTTCATTACTGTACAGGCGAGGAAACTGAGGCTCCTCGGTCAGGGCTAACAACGCTCCACTTCCTTTATCTCAAAGAAGCATGAGTCTGAGGAGTCAGTGGCATCCTGAATGGATCGTAGTGGGTCGAGTCAACAATACTCCTGGGTACCATGAGGAAAAAGAGAACCCCCAGCTGTGGCCCTGTGCCCTGAGATACTGCAGTCAACTGGGGAGAGAAGAGGCCACCAGAGCCTCTGGACCTCTCACAGGGCCAGGGCTGCCAGGCCTCCCAGAGGCCACGCAACCAGTTCCTGGAGGTTCCAGTTAATAAAACTAAAGCAAGTCCCCCCTCCACCGCCCCTACCCCCCGCTCCTAAAAACAGCATCTATCTTTTAAAAGTATTTCTGTGTTTGATTTGGGTGCCCTATTCTTTCTTGTCATTAAAGAAAAAAATCATCTTAGCTATTTTAAAACCTATTCTTCCAAGAGTACTTATGGCTCAATTTTATGCTTCTCTTCATTCATCATATTTGCAGCGTTTTATGCAGATGGTATTTCTTATATATGCAGGTGTCTTTTCTATGAACAGGGATAAAGCAAACTTTCTTCAGAATGATATGCATCTAGCAATAAATACTTGGATTAAAAACTTGAGTTCCAGTCGACCGTTATGCATAGGCATTCTGGATCCTGTCTTTGTAAATTATGCATGCTATGTACCAGTGTTGGGTGTTTTTTATCTTGTGCTTCATAATCAGCTACTAATTTCTGAGCTAAAATATGGAGCCTATAAGCCAGGTACCCCAGAGCGAGCTGCCACAGTTTGATTAATTGTGATCTGAGAATGGGCATTAGAGGTTATCCAAGTAACACACTGAGAGCCTAGGGATGCCATAGAAACAGGGGGGAGGGGAAAGGCCTCTGAACTTGGGGTTGACAGGAGTTCTAGGGCCTGGCATTTGAGCCTATCTAAATCCTAAAAGCTTTAGAGGTGATGACTTTACCAGGCATTTCGTTTGTTTATTGATTCCAGCATTTAGAGCATGTTTATAGAGCATCCGCTGTGTGCCAGCCACAGGCTTGATTCTGGGGACACAAGTGTAGGCATAAACACACATGCTCTCTGACCTCTGGAGCCTCTTCTTGAGTGAGGGAGACACATTTTGAGTCATCCATCTGTGTCATTTTTCTTATTTCCTATCAGCAGAACCCTGATATTGTTTGGGGTAGTAATATGCCAGGCTCCCACGCAGCCCTGTGACGTTCTAGTCCTTGAAATGTAAGTGGAAGTCTGTTGGGCATGGCTGGAAAGTTTTGTTTCCCGCTGGCGGTGTTACCCCTTCCACCTTGTTGCTTCTTTCCCCCCCTTTCCCCCTGGAATGTGAATGTGAGGCTATAGGTGAGTAGCCATCTTGCAGCTGTGAAGTGGCCGCCCAGCACTGTTAAGGGAGAAAAAAAGTAAACCCCTTCTTCCGTTTGGTTAAACACACAGTAACTGCGTTCCTCTTACACAGTCCCTGCTGACAAACTCATGGTATCTTGGATGTGTGATTATGAGGCCAGAATTCTCTGAGGGGAGGTAGGAGCCTGGACAAGCGGTCAACTGCTAGGACTCCAGAATTATGTCTGCAAGGGCTGGCCAGATACGTAGGTCTAGTCTCCCCTGCGCCGATGCAGACAGCCTGTTAGAGTGGGTTGTCAGCGCCCTTCCCATCCGCATCTGATTGCGTTGGTATTGTCCTGCCTATTTTGCAGCGCCGCCACGTATGAAGAGGAGGTGGGAGAGTGTGGGTGCGAATCTGTAACACTAAGGGGCTTCATGGAAGGTGAGTTTCCTTTCTTTTAGTACCAGGCAGTCTGAAAGGGAACAAGCCAGGACACATATAGAATGAAAGCCCCAGGAAGAGGTGGATTTTGAACGGGCCTTGAAGGATGGTGCTGATGGTGCTGGGTACAAAGGGAACAGAGCTGGGGGTCCCCGCAGGGCAAAGGCCTGGCAACAGGAAAGGCTGAGAACCAGTGAGAAGAGAGTCGGGCCAGGCCCCAAGTGCCTCCACATGGTAAAGAATGGATTGGAAACTAGATTACCACTCAGTGCAATGGTGTAAGGGGTGTGTGTGTGTGTGTGTGTGTGTGTGTGTGTGTGTTCATATCCAGGGTGATGTGAAGGAGAGGGAGGCACCAGATGGGTTTTCTCCAACAATCAACTACGCTGAAGGGATGTGGAGCTTGGGTTGAATTTTTCGAAGCAGAATTTCAAAGGTCTGGGGGCCCACAGCTAGATCTTCCTCTGCAGCACAGGCTTGGGAGAAACCCAGGTCCAGGGCTGCCCCCCCTTCCTTCTTGGAGCCGCCCACTGACGATGTGACATGCACAAACTGAGGACTTCTTTCCACACCGCATGGCAGGACCGTGGAGAAATCGCTCCTGGATAATGAGACAATTAGCTCCTTGCATTCTTCCTGCAGGAACAAATCTAGGCTCCCATGGCATCTGTCCCCTCCTGTTCCTCCAGCTGGCCTCCTTGCCACGTGCACACCCTCCCTGGGAGCGGGAGCCGCCCCAGCTGCCTGCCTCTGCCCTGCCCCTTTCCGCTTCCTCCAGGGAGCCTGGGGGAGGCCGAGGAGCAGGGAAGGAAGGGGGGCTCCGGCAGGGGCGGGAGGAATGATTGACGACAGTGCGTGTGTGCGCCCCTGAACTCCTTCCCCTAGAAGTTCTCCTGTAGGGCTGGCAGCCCCATCTCGAAAGCTGCTCCATAGCTGAGGCGGCATATGGACTGTTGACAGAGCAGCTGCTGGGGAAGAAGATGCTGAAAGGAAGCCTCGAGGGATAAACAGAGAAACCATGTTACCACGTGGCACCCAAGGCACAGTGCTCAACGCTCCAGCTCCCTGTCATCTCCTTCCGCGAGAGGAAATTGGTTCGGGGCTGCTGTGCTAGATCTGCTGCTCCTAAAGTCGTCGTCGTCGTCATCATCATCATCATCATCATCATCATCATCATCATCACGTTTGTTTAGCACTTACTATGTGCCAGCCAGTTCTGTGAACTGCTTTAGGTGCATCATTCCACTTACTCCTCCGAACAGCCCTCTGTGGAAACAGCTAGTACTACTGCTGTCTTATGGATGGAAAAACTGAGGCCAGGGAGCTTGGTCGCCCAGCTGGTAGGTGGCCCAGGTCTGACAACAAAAGCCGAACAACTAAGCATTAGGATGATTTTGTGTCGCAAGCATTTTGAGTGTCAGATCCCTGGACTAACGTGGATAACTAAGATGCACCGTGGTGTAATTCACAGGGAAATAGGACATTCGGTCCCTCACTGGAGCCCCAGAGTGTACGGGCAGGTTACAGTTACCTGTGCACTTGCAGCTTCTAGAACAGGCTCTTGCGGGGAGGCTCGCAGTGACTTAGATGAAACTTACAAGAATCAGTTGATCAACCCTGGGGGGAGGTGCTTTCGCATCCATTTTGCCCGCAGGAAAGCAGGCTCCCCAGGGAGTCTGGCCAAAGACCTTATAGTAAAATGGGCAGAGAGGAGACCTGAACTCGGATCTTTAGGCCACAGTTCCCAACCTGTTTCTGTGTTACCTGCAGTGAATCTGGTTAAGTGGGGAGAGGTTGGCTGGGCGGGGGTGTGGGGTGGGAAGGAAGAAGAGGGAGTGAGGACATAAAGCCCTGAGTGTGGTTTATTTCAGACTCAGATGCTGGTAAGTTAATAAATCCCTGGTCTAGAGAACTGAGAGAATATTATTTCAAGAGCATCTAACTTGAGCCAAAAGATGCTATTTTTTTCTTGGTGCTGGAGCTCTGTCTGCACCCTGATTCCTGACAGCTATGGGTCAGTCTCTGCCCCTCATGTCAGTCAAATGCCATTTTCCCCAGGTGGAGCAGTCACCCCAGCTGGGAATCTAGACCTTCCAGACCTGAAGACAGAAACCAAGAGCCCATTCATCACATTGAAAGCTGACACTTGACAGAGATTCGATCCCATCTTGAGGCTGGAAACTTGGAGAGAAGTGGAGTGGACTAATTTTCTCAGACTCCACTGGGAGGAGTTCCCAAGTGTTAAAGCAGCACCACAAGCCCCATGAATAGCCCTGCTGGAGAGCTCTGCTTTGGGTGTGGCACACCAAGGCCTGGCAGCGGAAAGTCTCTTGCTTCCAGAATGTGATTCTAGAAGATTCTTCAGAGGCATGTTGAGCAGGAATATTCCAAGCATGAACTGACTATGCTATTTGGGACAGGGAAAAGAATATATACAAATTCTTTGCTTCCTTTTAAGTTGAGGATGGGCCAGGAGCCTAGAGAAAAATTCCCCAGGACGGGCCTTTGCTAAACAGAGTAATAGAGTTAGGATGCAAAGTGGATTAGCCGAGAGAAAGTTACATTGCTAACACGTTGTGGGGTTAAACTCAAGCACTTCTGAGTCCTGCAGAGTCCATGGACATGAGGGCAAGAACAGAAGCTGTCCTCATCTGGATAGCAAACATTTTTAAAGGTCCGCTGAGACCACAGGCACTTCTTCAGCTCCCCGCCAATCTAAGTGGGTCACTGCAGGTGGAGGGAGAGGAACCAAATTCCTGGGTCCTTCCTAACTTACCGCTTCCCTGCTTTTCCAGCCTCCCACAGCTCCTCTCTTTCCAACCTCATCTGATGCCCTTTCACCTCTGGGTATCATATGATGCCTGGAGTGGGCATCCCTCTTTTTCTGCCCACCGAACTTTTATTTGTCCTTAGAAGCCCAGCTGCAGTCACACTGCCTTGGACTCCCTCTGGCAGAGTTTCTGCTGGAGATTCCCACAGATAGCACTCTGCATATTCTTCTCCTACTCACATTCTATTCCCACCCCCCTCACCTAGCCCAAGGGTCTGTTTCCAACACTAGGTAGAGAAGGGAGTGGCCAGTCCTACCCCCTTCCAGAGGTCCAAGGACCCGGTAGATTCTGACGCTTGGTACCTAACCTCAGGCTAATTTTCCTTTGTGTTACTCATTTTGCACAAACTCCCAAGGGCTTGGAGAGACCAGTGGGGAGCAGCTTGGAGGCCTCCTGAGAGGCAGAGGCTCCTGGGATTTGTCCATGATGAGTGTGTCCCCAAGCAGCAGTGTGCACTCAGAGAAAAAAATCTTCCCACACCAAACCTGGGTCAGAGAGGGAGGGAAGGCTGGGTGGAGACAGTAGATTTCAGCCCCAGAGACCTCCGTGGGACCTTCTGGCACCGTGATTGCTCTCTCTGCTCAGTCCTTCCAAGCCCAGTTCACGTCCTTATCACCTTGCGTTGAAGTGTGGCTCAAGGGACTCGTGCCAGTTGGTTCTGGTATCCTCGTCATTCCACTCGCCAGCCCTGGGTCTAGGGGAGCCACCCAGCCTCAGGTGCCTCCACTGTGGATAGCAAAGGTGCTGCTGACTTCTCAGGAAGATTCCAGGGATGAAATGAGATGCTGTTTATTTGTCTACGTTATGTTTTTATAGTTTCTTACTGCAGTATAACTAACATAGAACAAAGAGCCCGAATCCTAACTGTAAGCTCGATAATTTTTTTTACACACATGTATACTCTGGTCACTCATTTTGAAATGAGATTGTAAAAGCTGACATAAAGTCTTACAAACTGTAAAGTGCTGAAGAAATGTTGGTTTTGAATATTACCAGGAGGTGGAGCCTCTTTCCCATTAAATTATTCTCCTCCTACAACATCTAGGTTTCTAGAAGTCATTAGCATCAGTTGCAACTGCCCTAGCACACCACGGCAGGTGCCGGGACCTCAGTGCCCCCGCTGTGTGGGGTGGCCAGGGAGACCCAGCCCCGAGGCTCTCAGAGCTGGATCTCTGAGTGTGAAGCCCCCCGCACCCGCCCGTCAGCCCCAGGCCGTCCTCACCAAATGGGGCCGGTGACAATACAGCTATTGTGGAGTTTTCATTCAATGCAGCTTGATTCAAAAGATACGCTCTGTTTGCCAGGTCTGGGCAGAAAAGGGGAGAGGAAGCTTCCTGGGCTGACCAGTTTTCACAGGTCCCTGTCCCAGGATGTGGGCCGTGGACATTAACAAGCACATACCTGGGAGGTGAGGCCCACAGAGGCAAGGGCTCGGTCACCCTTTAGACTTTCTTCCCAAGGGTCCTTGACCTCTCTCTCCAGTGTTGACCACCTCTCTGGGCGTTAGCCAACTTCTCCACTTTAACTGCTAGCTGTGTCTCCCCTGGCTGCTCCATGACCCTTTGACCTCAGCACGTCCCTAGGAAAACCCTTCTTCTTAATCGCTAACCCTGCTTCTTTCTCCTGGCTTCCTGCTTCCTTCATTCTGGCACCACTGACCACAGTCATCCCATCGGAACCATGTCCCATGATCAGCATCGTCCTTGCCATGGTTCCTCCTTCCAGCTCTCCTGTGCTCTTACCTCTGCGGTTACCTCTGGAAACCCTCCTTCTGCCGGGAGCCTCCTAGCTAGCTCCCTGCCAAGCTGGGGTCCACTGCCCATTCTCTGCCAAATCTTACCCTCCTGCAGCCCTAGGAAAACACCTCTGCTCCAGAAGTCCACCCCAAAACTTCAGGTGCATGGTGTTGACCTCTTCTGCCTGTGGACTGTGAAAGGCCGCCTTCATCTGAGCCTCATTATAGCCTCTGGGCAATCTCCACCTAGTCCCACTCTTTTGTCTCCCTGTCCCCTGGTCCCTAGCACGGTGTCAGGCCCTCGGTGCTGATGGAGGGAAGGATGAAGGCTGTGCTAATGACTAGACAGCATAAGTAAAGGCAAACTCACTGAGCTATTAATCATACTTTCAGAGACCCAAGCCTTTTGGAAAAGGCCAGGATATGCTAATTCAAGTGCAGGCTGTGAGAGTCCTCCTTCCTGTTCTGCAGCCCTGACCCTTGGGCCTCCCAGAAAAGGGCAGGTGACTGACACCTCACAGTCCTCAGTGTTTGAAAATGCTGGAGCTGGAGAAACTTCGTCATAATTACCTACCTGCTTGAAAGTACAAACTATGTAATTTGCCTTTAAGTGATCTTAAATTAATATAAATAATGAAGTATGCTCAGAATACTCAAGTACTGGTACATCCAATTGAACACAATTAAAATTAAGATGGATTTATTAGTATCGTGACTATTATTGATTAAAATGGTAATGATAAATAAGGGGAAATGTTAAGTACAACAGGGAGTCGGTAATATTTCTTCAAACTAATCATTTTGCTGTGACTACCCAATTATTAGTACATTTAATGTGTTATTCAGTGCAATTAATTACCCACTTTGCTTCTGGGAAGGCACTAGGGAGAAAATTGCTTTCTGCCTGGAGTGGCGGTCCCTCGGGAGAGGGACCCGGAAAAGCCGCTGCTGGCTGGAGCCTGTGTGATGAGACCACGCTGTCCGCTGGGCTATGGTGCCAGCAGCTCTGACAGAGGCTGCAAGGGCCCTTGGGGAAGGAGAAGGATACGGCAGCGACCAGGGACTCCGTCTCCCAGGGTCTCACACTCGGGTGCTTCAGTGGCTGTGGGAGGAGAGGGTGAGCAGGCTGGGAGGGGAGTCAGAAACCCTGACTGGAGTCTTGCCTGAGTCACCTGCCTGTGGGACCCGAGTTCACCTGCAGAGCCTCCCAGCGGGTCATTGATCTCATCTGTGAAATGGGGCTAACACAGCTTGCCTGCCAAGACCTGTACGTGAAGGGGATCTGTCAGTGGGACCAACGGGTAGGGCCACGGGGATTACTTGTCGGGGGTCCAGGATCTCCCCCAGGCTTAGTCCCACTTGTGCATTTGCTTCCGGTTCCTGTAAACCACCTCTGGGAGTCACTTCGGGCGGCCTGTCCTAGGTCCCCCCGCTTTAATGCAACGCGATTAAATTCTCCACTCTTGCCCTCCAGTCTCCCTTGGCCCCGTGTCCCCTGATCCAGGCCACACTGTCCATGATCCCCACTCCCCTCCTTGATGAGAAAGATGTAAATAGGTGAGATGATGAAATAGTAATTATTGGACACTTTTACAAAGCTCTTGCCTATTCACTTTCTTGTATGTCTGCATGACCATCCCACTAGGTAAAGTACTTTTTTTTAAACCTTATTTTAAAAACGAGGACACTGGGGCCTGGGGAGGGAAAACGACTTGCTTAAGGTCATAGAGCTACGTGGTGGTAGCTTGGAGACTTGAACTCCGATTCTCTGACACACAGAAACAGCCGCACCACCCCCCCCCCAACCCCCGCCCGCCTCTTTAGCCTTCCTCCTTTATCTCCACCTTTCCTCATCCCTGGAGTCCTCTGGCTCCCTCCCTGCCCCGATGCCAAGGATTCACTGTATTGCTTCCTAAAGCTAATTGCTAGTTTTTACATAAAGGCTTTATTTTATGAGCTCCAAATTGCCCAAATTAGATTTTATTAAGCTCACATGTATGATTTTCCTTGTTTTTATTAAAATTAAGTTCACTCATTTGCCATTTGCAAGGGAGTTTGAAATTAGGATCGCTTTGTATCCACGGAAACACAGGGAGATTCTTATATGTGATCAGACTTTTACCCACAGAATGGGGGAAAAGGCAGCTGGTAATTAGGTGCGTAATTCACAGGCGAGCTCCTGCAGCACAATGCTCTGCTCCTCTGCTTTGTAGCTGACAGCGACGGCTTTTTCCGGGGACTTGGTGAGGAGGGCTGGGCAGGATGGTGGGGCGGTGGGAGGAGCTGGTACCAGTCCCAGATCTGCCCTCATTCATTCTGTGGCTTTGGGAAAGGCGTACCTCTTGTATGGGCCTCAGTTTTCTCATCCATAAAATGGGGGATTAAGGAAGTTAGGCACAGCCAAAAGATTTTATTCCATGCCTCAGTTCTGATGACTGGGAGCTAATGGCTGTAATGGTGTGATGGGGAGGATTTTAATGTCAGGCCTGGACTCAGCAGGAAAAGTGCCTCTTGATGAACTGGCTCATCCTAGGCACTCTCCTTGGGACTAGCAGGGATTCTCCTGGGCACTGGGGTTGGATGCCTAGAAGAGGCATCTATTCTTAGGAAACACCGATGCTCACAACAGAAACAGACAACTAAATAAATTACATTTAAAAGATGATGATAAAATGAGGATATAAAAGAAGACACATGGTGGGGGGGATGATGCTATTTTTAGATTTGGCTGGAGGGAGGGTGGTCAGAAAAGCCCTCTTTGAGGGGGAAATCTTTAAGCTGAGACCCGAGTGACAAAAAAGGCCCAGTCATAAGGGGATCTGGTTGCAGCAAACGTGCAGGTTGCAAGGTAAGGTGGAAGTCTGCACGTCCAAGGCCAGCGAGGTGGAGGAGGTGGGAATGGGCTCAGAGTGGTAGATAATGGTTGATTAGTTATGTCTGCATTGGCATGGGATTGGAGGGCATCACTAGTGTGTGCTCCCTGCTTGCAATCCCAGCAACGATATTCTAGGATTCTGTCAGCAAGAGCCCTCTCTGGGTGGAGTATGACTCCACTTGGGTGGGTGGGGGTGAGTCACTAGAGCAAGGAGGTGACATTTGACCTGGGCTTTGATGGATGCTCATTTCCATGCCAAGGGGTGACATGTCCCTCTCCATGGTGTCCCGTTTTTGTCCTGTACTGTCTGGGATGTACTTCTTGAGAAATTCAGGAAAGGTGTAGCCCGGTTTGACAAGGAGGACAGTGCGCGGTGGCAGAGCACCTGGGCCCAAGTCCATACTCTGCTGTTCTTCAACCACATGACTCGGCTGGTCGCTTCAGTTTTCCTGAGCCTCGGTTTTCTCATCTTTAAAAGGGGACAGTAATAAGATTTACCTCTCAGAGTTTTGTGACAATTAAATAATAAATTAGCACAAACTTTATAAAATGTGGTGTCAGCATTTTAATATTTATAATTTATGTGGCAGTTACAATATGATACATATACTACAAAATATCATTACTAGGCTTTAAAAATTGTCATTAGTAGGATGATTCCTGATACTCACCCCTCAAAAGAGTCTGATTTTTTTTTTACTGAATGTAAATTATTACAGCTCTTACGGAAAATAATTAGCAGTATGCATCAGTAGCCTAAAAAAAAGGTTTCTCTTTGCCTAGTAATTCTACTTCTTGGAATTTAACAAAAAGAAGTAAGTCACCCTGGTTGGGTGGTCAGTTGATTGGAGTGTCATCCTGTACACCCACTGAAAGGCTGCAGGTTTGATTCCTGGTGAGGGCACATACCTGGGTTGTGGGTTCGATCGCTAGTCAGGGTGCAGATGGGAGGCAACTGATGGATGTTTCTCTCTCACATCCATGTTTCGCTCTCTCTCTCTCTCTCTTCCCTTTCCTCTCTCTCTCAAATCAATAAACATACTCTTGGGTGAGGATTAATAACAACAACAAAAAAGAAGTGGATTTCTGTTCCTGGTATTATGGAGTATCTTATAACAGCCTAATTAATGCTCTTGCTAAGAGCTAGAAATGCTGAACAAAATACAAAAGTTGTGTTTATTCATCAATTGCATGAATAAATAGAAGTGAATAAACTATTGCTACAAGCAAAAAATATGGATGAATCTCACAAACATAATGTTAGGCAAAAGGAACCAGATGCAAGATATGTACAATTTTATATTTGAATTTTACATAAATTCAAATATAAAACAATTTATATTTGAATTTGACATAAAGTCAAATATACATTTATATATAGATGATATATAGAAGATATATAAAAATGTTCTGATATTAATATACATAAGATATATGAGCATAAAATATATGTGAATATATAAAACAATATGAATAAGCACATATATAAAATATATTTTAATAGTATATGGAGTATGATATATATTTGAATTTATATAAAATTCAATCTCTTGGTGTTCGAGTTCAGGAGGATGTCACCCTGGGGGGAGGTGCAGTGAGTGGCTCGGTGGGGCCACAAGGGGGCTGGGCTCTGATGGTCACCAGCTTCTCGATCTGGGCATCCGTTGGTTCTACGGAATACACCCTTTGTGAAAAGTCATGAAACTGGATGTTTTTTGATTTGGGCACTTTTTCATATGTATAGTTCACTTTGATGAAAGAAGAGTTACCTGAATGGGAAAGGGAATAATTGGGTATATGAATAAAGAGGTTTATCACAGCATCGTGTAAAAATAGTGAGAAATAGAAAAATCTCCCAGTCCTCAAATGGGAAATACTTAAATAAAATGTGGTAGTGGTACTGTCTTTGAAATGATGTTTCCATGATGTTAATCATGTGGAAGAATTTTAATACTGTATTGCTAATTGAGTAAAGTGCTACAGACCTTGTGTGCCTAGGTTATATAAGGCGGCTACTTCCTTAGCTCTGGAGGCTGGAGGGGTGGGAGAGGCCCAGGGTGTGGGCTGAACCAGCCACCTTTTTGCTCAGCGCCTGCTTTCCCCATCTTCAAGAGCTGACCAGATCCTTACTCCTCTCTGTTCTCTCTAAACACTCTCATCCTTTGGCCACTCCCCTCCAATCTCCACCCCTGGGAACTTCCCCCAGGGGCCTGTCCCCTGCAGAGTCACAGCAGTCTGAGCTTTCCAGTCTGGACGCCTCCCCAAAGCGCCCTCGGAACCCTTGTCTCCAATTCTCGGAGTCAGCCCAGATGAAAGTCACGGGGAAGAAGACTGGCATTTTCCTACCTGCCCACAAAGTCGTGATTGCTGCCTGCTAGGATTCAGAGTTGTATTAGCAGCTCCCTCCACCCCTCTCCCCGCTTTGCCGCCCGCCCTACCCCAGGCCAGTCATATTGGACTTAGGGTGGTGGCTCCCTTAATACGCAAAGGTCTACAGAGGCTTCGCCATCAGCGCGTGCTAGAGCCTCTTCCCTGGAGGGCTCCAAGTCTCTTGCAATGACTTTATTATTTTTATGGTCAGAAAGTATTAAATAATCTCTGTAAGCACTCTAGGTCATGCTTCTCCAATGCTTTAACAAGCTGTGCCTACGAATCCCCTGAGAGCTCGTGAAAATGCAGCTTGTGATTCAGTAGGTCTCGGGGTGGCCAGGCTTCTGCACGCCTAGCCCTCTCCCCGGTGATGCTGGTCCAGACCACGCCTTGAAGAAAAAGTGATGGAGGGTGAACTGCGACCTGTCTCCTTGCTCCTCGCTGCCCCCTACCCTCCATGCTGCACATTTTTGTGTAATGCTGGCTAAGTCAGAAGTTTTTCAAGATGTCTGGAATCTACTTCCATATCTGGGGTAATGGGAGCACTTTGCAGGTTACTTCTTCAGAGAACAGGTTCCTAGATTTGAGCCTCTTGACTTTCCAGGCTGATAGATAACAAGCTGAATTCACGAAAAAGGGCTCAGATGAAAGTAAGGAGGCCAGGACTCAGCTGCCCCCATGCCAGTGACTTAGTTATCCTCCATGTAGTTGAGAGGGATTAGTATACGTCTTTCATGGTCCTGTGACAGGGCTGTGACGGAGTCAGGGAGTCCTCACGGGAGGCTGGATTGCAGCATCTTGGGGGATCGTAAAGGGGATGTGAACATCGGTGGGGAAGGTAGCTAAGAGACCTAGACTAGGATTACAATGAGTCTCAACTAGCCTTCCAGTTCCACTTCTCATTAAAACGACTGTGCTATATCTTCTTGGAAAGACGAATAGGAGTATATTGAAGCTACATTTGCGATCTGTTTTTCATTATTCATAATGACAGACTGAAGTAGTGTCAAGGTGGAAAGGATACTCAAAGGCCTCTAGTCCCACCTGCTTATATAGACGCCCTGCTGATCCCAAGCTGGGTGAGAGAGGACACCTGCATTCAAAGGGGACCCGAGCCCTCGTGATGCCCTCTGGGGTGTCCGGGAGAGGCGGCTGTGGTGGCAGTTGTGGTTATCTGGGCTCCAGACAAACGCTTCCCAGGGCAGGGGTGGGTCGCCCTGGTAGAAGCTTTTCCACCACTAGGTGGATCTGACCGTTGAGGAATTCTCTCAGGTGACTGGAAATCTGACTCCCTGGGGCCTGCTGCCACTTGTTTAGTATCAAATTATTATTAATAAACAAAGGTCTAACTACGCAAGGTGTTTTCAAACTTCTCTGATGCCAAGGATCGCCTGGGAAGCTTATTTAAAACTCAACGCAACCCCAGCTCATGTGAGACAGATTCCCAGGCCCTTCCTGGAGATTTTGATTCAGTGGGGCTGAGCTGGGGCTCGGACCTTCCGTTTTGTTTAATAGCTTACTCCCTTCAGGCATATAACATCAGTAAAAGACACGTTTGGGTGCAAAGATTCATTCCTTTGACTCAAGAGACAAATCTATTATGGAATGTGGCAGACACAAGTTGACTTCTTTATTTGACATTTACCATAGGAACTAGTGGGTGATATTTTTTTTCATCTGAACCTAAATAAATATTACAGTATTAGCAGGGAACATGGAAAAACTTCACTTTTGTTAAACAATTATTTGCCTAACAAATATATATTTAAAATAGCGTCATTAATACATATGACAACGAAGCCAATGGAAAATTCCACCTAGAGAAAGCAGAGGGTCAGATCTGTGATTCCATCCATTGAAACCAAGGCCCCGTCTCCCCGAACCCTAAGACCTTTGAGGTGCAGCGGGAGGGCCCTTCCTCAGTGTCAGCTGGTTCGGCCTCCTTGACAGTGTAAGGGTGTTTATTTCAGTGACCTTGGCATAGGATAGCCTGCCCTCTCCTAGACTTCTGTAGCTGGTAAACAGCCTGAGAAGTTTTCCTCCAAGTTCGCGTCTACCTTTGGGAGAGACCCAATGGAGGGGGGCGGGGTGTGAGAGGCAGATGCTCAAAAGTGCAACTAGGAAAGCCAGACTTCCCAGCTCAAATTCTGTTGTTGTGTTTTTTTTTTTTTTTTTCCAGACCAAAATTCTTTTGTTCAGAACAGATTGGCACCAACTTCTCACAATTTGCATCGTAGAACAAAGATTCCTGTTTGAGTAAAAACAACGAGAACTGCACAGCTTGTGTCTCTAAGGTTCCTCTTGCCCACACTGCTCCCCCCCCCCCACGCTTAGAATTTCTATTTCTAATCTGCTGGGGGCAGAGAAGCCCACCGGGTCAGATCAAGGACAATGAGGTGCGGGCCTCTGGGACAAGGGCTGGGCCCAGGGCGAGGGCTCTCAGACAGCTGGTCTGGGGCCTGGCTCAGAGACATTAGGTGTCCTTGCTTCTGGGTGGGGGTGAACGCTCCTGAGCACTAAACTGACCAGGTTAGAGCTTGGGTGAATGTGATGGTACTGATCACTTTGGAATGAGCTGGGCTTCGGGAGAACCAGCGCGTGTTGAAGGGTCAGAAAGGCCGTGCGCAGTCTCCGCTGAGCCTCTTACTAACGATGGGATTCTGTGCAGTCACATCCCTGTTGTGGGCCTCGGCTTCCTGACTTAGGAAGTAGAAGCAGAATCCCTGTCACGTGCTCCTCACAGGGTTACTGTGAGCATCATGTCACTAGCAGATCTGAAGTACTCGATTACTGCAAAATGTTATGCATCCAATACTACTAATAATAGTAATAGTGACGTCGCAATGCTGAATTTTACACTAGGGTCCCCAGTACTGATTCTTGCAGGCCTGTAATTATTGAAAGGGTGATTTACAGGCTGCCACGTACTGAGGTTGTAGGGTAAGTTAAAATCTTTTCATCTGTGCTGGTGTGGGGGGGGGGGTGAGCCAGGCAGTCAAAGTATCTAAGGAAGACACCTGCCTAAGGGAGCCTGACCAGGCCCCTTAGTCTTTGCCTGTTCTGAATCCTTGAGATTATCTATCTATCTATCTATCTATCTATCTATCTATCTATCTATCTATCTATCTACAGAGGGAGGGAGTATGTGGGCCAATATCATAAATGACAGAAAGGCATCCTGAAGTCTCTTGCAAGAATGATGTATTGGAGGTGTGTGAGGAGGCTCAGGTTGGGGCTGCTCACTGCCCAGTGGAATGAGGTGATTGAGAGAGTGGGGACCTTCCTTCCGAGGCTCTCAAGGCCACCTGTGCCCTTTCCTCCCTTCCTTCCCATCCCCCGGTCTGAATGTCAAGACCGGGGACCCGAAACCCTGAGTGATCTGTGCACCTCACTGCTCCCTCTTTCCCTTTTGACCCATCCTGCAGCCACACAGCTACAGAGATAATACGTAATGCATGTTCAAGGCGTTCTTTACTACTCAGGGGATGCGATGATTGAATTCTCTTCTTTTGTAAAAGAGCTAAATGAAACAGATGTGGCATCTAAAGAGAGGCAAGCTCTCCTTTCCCCACTCCTCCCCCACCCCAGCAGAAATGTGGTGTTCACGCTCCTCCGCTCTTGATGCATTTACACACGTGCACATATCAATCACCTGCAGTTTTACTGTTTGCTTTCTTCACTCGGTAATGTGTTTTGGAAATCTTCCTGTTGCCACATCTCTAACGCACTCCGCTTCCTGAGGAACGGCACTTTACTTACCTATTCCACTCCCTCTTGATGGTAAGTCAGGCTTTTACTTTTTTTTTTTTTTGCTTCAGTACGCAATATTGGGATGAGCATTCTTGGATCCATGGACATAAACTTGTACCGTGAGTTGTGGGAGGCACATAAGTGTTTCCTTTGGAGAGAGTCTGGAGAGTGGAATAGCTGGGTCAATTAATATGCGTATGTGGAATTTTGACGGGTGCTTTCAATGGCCTTCCTCTCCTGGCGCTCCAGTTCACACACAGCACACAATATATGAGAATTTCTTTCTCCACATTTTGCCAACACGTCATCTGGATCCTTTTACTTTTTTGTCAAATAATTCCCCTTTCCCCGACGAATGCAGCTTTGCATAATTACTCATTTTGCGTGAATTATTAATTTTCTGTGAATTGCCTGTCTTTTTTCTTGACAGAATTTTTACAATTGAGTTGCCTGTTTCTTTTTGCCCTGTTAAGAGGCTCTATACATTCTGGATATTAAGCCTTTCCTTGTTAGTGTGTTGTAGATCATCGCTCCCTGTTTTTTTAACCTGGCTTGTCTTTTAACTTGGCTTAGTGTGTATGTTGACAGACAGAATTGTATACCTTCTGTGAGCTTAAATCTAGGGAATTGTTATGGTTTTCAGGGTTTTTTTTTTTTTGCCTCTTGTATATGAAGGCTTTACTATCCTAAATCCATACAAGTATTCACTTATATTTTTTCTAATATTTTTATACTTTTGCCCTTTAACCCATCTGAAGGTTATTTTCTGAGGATAGACAGTGTGAATTAGGGATCTAATTTTTCTCTCTCACCCTAACTGGATGCTAACTGGTCCAATCGCACCTGTAGAATAGGCCATCTTTATTGACTAATTAATTTTCATGTGCCCTGGGTTTGTTTCTAGGTTTATGATTCTGTTCCATTGATCTGTTTGTCAATA
Source organism: Macrotus californicus (assembly GCA_007922815.1). Lineage (NCBI taxonomy): Eukaryota > Metazoa > Chordata > Mammalia > Chiroptera > Phyllostomidae > Macrotus > Macrotus californicus. The sequence continues at coordinate 4,465 of VMDR010009764.1, read as the reverse complement.
TCTGTGCCAATGGCAGACTTTTTGGATTATTATAGCTTACAGAGTGCTCTGACGTCGAGTGGGATAAAACTTGAATAGAAATGCTGTTGCGTTTAGACTGAAATTGCATTGAAGGGTAGATGTGGGGTCATCACTGTAACTGCTTTGTCGATACTGTGTCTCCTCGACCAGGGGTGCTGCTTCATTCACTTGGGTCTTCACGTTATTTTGTCTTGGAATAGATCTTGTACATTGAAAAATTATATGTGTTTTCTAGGCATTTTGTGTTTTTTGTTATCAGTTGAGTCCTTTTAAACTTCTTATTTAATTAATACTAGTATACAGGAAAGCTATTGGATTAAGTAAATGGGTGTGTCTGTCCATAGTTTTGAATTTTCTTATTAGTTCTAATAGTTTTCAGTTGATTCCCTGAATTTTTTTTAGATGGGCAACCATGTTGTTTACAAAAAGTGAAAATTTTTTTTCCCTTTCCAAGCTGTATGTTTCTATTTTTCTTGACCTGCGGGGCAGTAATGGCTAATATCAATGATAGCAATTCATTCTGTTTTGCTCTACTCTTTTGTGGGATCTTCTTAGATCTTACCATTAAGTATTTAATTGCTAATAATTTCTGATGCCTTTTTTATGTTGAGGAAGTTACATTCCATTTTGAGTCTGAGATTTAAAAAATTAATTCCGAATACTGAATTTTATTGAATGCTTCTTGTATTTATTGAGATAATTAATATTACTTTATTTTTTAAAAAGATTTTATTTATTTTTAGAGAAAGGGGAAGGGAAGGAGAAGGAGAGAAACATCAATATGTGGTTGCTTCTCATGTACCCCCCACTGGGGACCTGGGCCACAACCCATGTGCCCTGACTGGGAATTGAATCAGTGACCCTTTGGTTCACAGGCTGGTGGTGCTCAATCCACTGAGCCACACTAGCCAGGGCTAACATCACTTTATTTTAAGACAAATTACAGGATGTGTTTCTCTAATGTTGAACTGTCCTTTACCCCTTGGATAAGCTCTCCTTGGACAAAATGTATTATTTTGGATTTGATATGTTACTATTTACAATTTAGGATATTTACACCTGCATTCCCGCATCACAGTTGGGCACATTTTCCCATGATCCTTACTCTTCATGTTCTTATCCCCGGGGTTATTCTATTGTTAGCTATAGTCTGTGGCCACTCCATCCAGCTTTCCTACCCGTCTTCAAACACATCCATCTTTGTCACATTTCAAAGCCAAGACACTCACTGCATCCTGCACGGGGATGGCTTCCTCAAGGGGTTTGTGTGGGTGGAGGTTCATTAAGACTCACCACCTTATCTAACCAGCCCCCCAACCCCTACCATTCTCCGTCGATTGTTCTCCGTCGATTAGCCAGCATTATGTCCTCCACAGCGCTATTTCTATCAGATACTATTTACCGATTTGTTTCCTTGTTTAACATCTGTGTTTTCCTGCTAAGTTGCCATCCGTGAGAGCTGGGCTCATTTCTGCCTGGACATAGCTGCCTGTCAGGGAGTAGATGCTCAGGAAATACCTGCTGAATGGATGAGTGGTTTTGTTTTTGTTTTTTGTTTTGTTTTTTCCAGACAAGGGGCATGGGAAACAGAACTTTCGGTCTCTCTAGGTTTGACACACATTTTAATATGCTGGTTGGTTGGCACAGGATCAAATGTTTCAGTGCCAGTCCCTGCATGTGCAAAATGGGGATAAAAAACACTTCCATCTCATGGAATTTTTAAGGGCACTTGATGAACAATGCAAACTGTCAGGCAGGTAGGTAGCCGGTGTTGGGGAAATGCTTGCCATTATTACTGCTGTTGTTCCTGACTCCCTTGCACAATAAGGAGGAGCCTCCCTGAGCTTCAGTTTCACCTTGCTGGCCAATGGGGATCAAGTGAGAGCATGGAATTTGAAAATGGCTGTTATGTGAATATTGCGATTCTCTCCTGTCATGTCCAAGAAAGAGCCCCATAAGTGAACCTGGGCAGCGGTGAGCCCTGTGGGCAGAGGATACACTTGGAGCTGCGCAGACCGGGGCTCAGGTCCTGACGCTGCTACTTACCCGCTGTGCAACTTTGGGCAAATTAGAAGCCCCTCTCATCTTCATGTTGTTGCTATTCATTTTGTAAAATTGGTGTTAACACCTACTTCGTGGAGTTGCTGTGGGAATTAGATAAAAGTGAATATATAAAAAAACCCAGTTTAACATTTTTCACAGAAGTGGGTATTTAATAAATGATATCTATTAATATTAGCTTTGCCTCTGAAGAGGGTTGGCAAGCCAGGGTTTAGAACATTCTCCTTCCAATTTCCCATCAACGAGTTAATCACACTTCGCACATCCTCACTGGCAGATTTCACAACTAGTACGTTCAGGAGAAGTTATTTATTTGAATAAGGAAATCTTTGCCCAATTCGCCACACTGCACATTCCAGCAGGGGCTGTGGCAGGTTTGCAGCATGGGGTGGATGGAGGAAGGCGTGGTGATGGTGGTCGTGAGCTAATGCGTTTCAGGCACTGTGCTGAGAGCTTTACAGGCACTCCCTCATTCTTCCTCATCTCGCAGATTAGAAGGCAGAGGCCAGTGAGACCAGACAACTTGCCCAAGGCCACAGCGTTATCAGAGGCAGAGGGCAGCTCTGAGTCAGCAGCCTGACGCTGGAATCTTTGCTCTGCACTGTAATGGAGCAGCGGCCTCTGGGCAAAGCAGAGCAGCTCTCTTCTCGGAGCTCACAGAACAAAGAGAGAGCCCTGGGCCTCCGAAGCGTCACTTTTCATGGGTACAGTTAGTACTTCATAGTGTGTGCTTGACAAATACTTTTTTGAATGAATGAAGAATCAATGAATAAATGCATAAACATGTGTATTCTTCCTTTGAAGACTTCTGAAAACATGACCATAGGGGTATGTAAAGTATCTTTTAAGCACCTGCTGTAGCATCATGGGCTTATAAGACTACAAGGGTGGGCTGTAAACATGACTCTTAAGAGATCACAAAGAGAACCAGATCATTCACTGTTAGTCCAGAACAACAGGTAATTCTCAACCTCCGCATTGATTCTTGGCATATGTTTCTTTCTATTAATTATATTAATATATGTGGCTAGGTGGTCACCAAGTCTGGACTGCGTTTCCCAGCTTCTTTCCCAGGGAGGTGTGCTGTGGAAAGGATTCTTGACAATGGGATGCGAGTAGAATTGATGAATGTCACTTTCTGGATGTGGAGGTTAAGAAGTAGCAGGTGTGTGCCCTCTCTTTCATTTTCTTCAGCTGCTGGCTGAATGCAGAGGATCCTGAAGCCCTGGAGGACATGGATGGAGCCACAATATGGAAGGATCCTGGGTCCCTTGGAAAACTGCCCACCAGCCAGCAACACCTGTGTTGGATGTTCACGAGAGCCACAAAACTTTTACTGTGTTGGGTCACTGAAATTTGGAGATTTATTACAGCTCATAGCAGAACTTCACTCAAAATTTTGATTCCTCTTGAATGATCAAATCTCTCTCTCCACACACACACACACATACACATGCACACATTCTGTTGCTGATAACTTGTAAAAGTATAATGAACAAAAATTAGGGGTATAAAAAATGCCCTAGAAGCTCCTTCTCCTTCCCTATTCAAGGTACAGAAATGGTCTTTATAGTTTACAAAGCAATTTTACATAATTGTTTAACCTTTGTGATTTAGGGTTGTATTTATTGTTTTACGGAGGAGGAGGTTGAAATTCACTTAAAGGATTTCTCCCAGGTCATGCAGCGGGCAGTTCAGAGGGTGTGTGGGGACTCAAACCACATTTGTCTGGCCTTCCATTCTCTGCTTTTCTGTCCCAGCACAGTAGTAAGTGGGAAGTTCTATGTGGGCCAGTTCCCTCTCCAAGGTGCCCAAGATGGCTCTGACAAGGGCCTGGTCCCTTTTTTTTACACCTTTGTCTCTGCCAGGGTTTCTTGGGGATGCAGTGCCCAAAGCCTGTGATTAAAAACAGCTGCAGAAACAAGAGGAAAACATCTCCTAAAAATAAGTGGTACCTTGGAACACAGTGTGGGTAGCCTTTCAGGAGGTGGATGAGTCTGCGTGATATGGAGTGGCCACAGGGACAGCTTTGGGTCTCTGCAAAAGGTGTCTCTTTCTGTTATCTGTTGCCCCCCGGAGGCTCCACACACTTGATCTCAGAACCACGGGCAGAAAAACCGGACTCATCTTTCCACTAAGCAATGAGAAGACTTCCCTCAGGAGTTCAATCTGCTTGCAAGGTAGAGCCTAATTATCCCCTGTAGATCATGTTATTCAATTATATGGTTGGGTCACTTCTCGGCCTTTTGGCTAAGGTCAAGAGCAATTATGTAGTTAGTTCAAAATTATTTAAATGAAATAGAAAAACTCTCACCTAAAAATATCAGGTGATAAGATAATATGATGCAAAATAGTGTAATTGAAAATTTATTAAAATTTTAAC
>VMDR010009763.1:0-32560 GCA_007922815.1 Macrotus californicus | reverse complement strand
AAATAATGAAGGAGAACTTCCCTACTTTGGCAAAGAAAATAGACTTCCAGGGAGTCCAGGAAGCTCAGAGAGTCCCAAAGAAGTTGGACCCAAGGAGGAACACACCAAGGCACATCATAATTACACTACCTAAGATGAAAGATAAGGAGAGAATCTTAAAAGCAGCAAGAGAAAAGGAGACAGTAACCTACAAAGGAGTGCCCATCAGACTGTCAGCTGATTTCTCCAAAGAAACCTTCCAGGCAAGAAGGGGCTGGAAAGAAGTATTCCAAGTCATGAAAGGCAAGGACCTACATCCAAAATTACTCTATCCAGCAAAGCTATCATTTAGAATGGAAGGGCAGATAAAGTGCTTCCCAGATAAGGTCAAGTTCAAGGAGTTCATCATCACCAAGCCCTTATTATATGAAATGTTCAAGGGACTTATCTAAGAAAAAGAAGATCAAAAACAGGAACAGTAAAATGACAACAAACTCACAGTTTTTAACAACTGAACGTAAAACAGAGACAAAAACAAACTAAGCAAACAACTAGAACAGGAACAGAATCACAGAAATGGAGATCACATGGAGGGTTACCATCAGGCGAGTGGGTGGGGAGAGAGGGGGAAAAGGTACAGGGAATAAGAAGCATAAATGGTAGGTAGAAGATAGACAGGGGGAGGTTAAGAATAGTGTAGGAAATGTAGAAGCCAAAGAACTTATATATATGACCCATGGACACGAACTAAAGAGGGGGAATGTGGGTGGGAAGGGGTGTGCAGGGTGGAGGGGAATAAAGGGGAGGAAGTGGGACAACTGTAATGGCATAATCAATAAAATATATTTAAAAAAAACACAACCAAAGTGATTGATGTTTCACTAAATCAGACTATGAACACATGGGCCTGTAAAAATGGCATGTAGAAAATTCAGAAACATTTAAACAGTACAATCCAAGAACACTCAGTCCACTTAAAAGAAATGAAAAGTTTTAGAAGCCATTGGCGCCAGTCAGCCTGGGTGTCAGTACAAAATGCTGCAGCAAATTCTAGTATAACAATTCACATGCCTGAACATATTTACCTGACTGGGGAAATATTCTTCTAGTAGCCAAGAGTGCACACCAACTCTCAGCCCGGTGCAGATGGACTTGGCTTGTTTGAAGCATGGGGACAAGGCGGTATGACCAACTCAGCTGACCAAATACCAAAACCCGGTGGTTCGCAAACACGACCTAGTTAGGACGGGTTCCTTGCGGGGATCTCATTGCCCGCAGTCCTAAGGGCTATAGGAAAATCCCAGCAGCTGAGCTCCGCTGGCTAGCCCCCCTGCGCTTGTCTGGCAGTGTGGAAATACCGGCTTCACACTGTGATCAGACCTAAGCGCGGAGCGACAGGAAGGCCACCACGAGCTGGGAAGTGTCACAGGGTTCACGTTTAAGGGGCTTCAGCTTTGTTACTGAAATACAGTTTCAATTTCACAGACTAAGCGAAACTCCAAATTTGTTATTAGCCCCAGCAAGTCACATCTTCCTCACCACCAGCGGCCTGTAATAAAAGAGCAGCGGAGCCCTTCACCGCTGCTTCGGCTTCGCGGCCCCGCCCTTGCAGCTTGGGGTCGCAGTCCCCTCCTGCCCTTCGCCTCGAAAGTGCCCCATCCGACCCGACGCAGCGACCCCGCAGCCATGGCTGTGCAAAGCCGCCCTCGTGGTACTGTTGGGATCCAATTAATTTCTGGATTTTTTTGTAGGAAAAAACTCTTTCTTTTAAAACTTAACTGCACAACATTTTCTTGTTCAAAACAATTCCTCAAGTTTTGGAAGGTTAAATGGATCATGTAGGATTTGCTGGTTAAGACTTCCAAAGCATGTGGTATCCTGAGGAGGAAGCCACTTGATGTTTGAGCAAAAGCTTTTTGCACAATGAAAAACGAAAAGACCTCTATCTGGTTAGCCAGCCTGCCGTAAGGCTACACTGAGCCTTGAGAACAGAGCGACTCCGAGGGCTGAGAAAGCAAGACCTTTCAACTTCAGCCAAGTCAAATGTGGAGCTTTGTCAGGAAAGCCCCTGGACTCACTGGGGGTACTGGCTCTTCCTTGTTTCTTTGTTGGCTTAAAAAAAAAAGTGAGGAGAAAAGCAGACATGGTTAGCCTGCAGGGGACGTGAGGGACAGGCTTTGCAGAGCCAAGCGCCCAGCTTGATAGGCAAGGCTGACTTCCCCGAGCCCTCCCAGACAACCCTGGTACCTGCCTGAGGGCATGGCCCAGGGCCTCTGCACAGGTTCCCTTCTTGCTTGATTGGAACAACTACTTGTGTCCCACTCCACTCTGTCCTCTAGGACCCAACAGAGGTCACCATTTTTGAGAAGCCCACCTCTGAGGCTGGACTGGTGCCCTCTATCAAACTACCAGGGGCTGCATGAATGCCCAGTCACAGCGCTTACCACTCTCTGCCATCCTGACTGGCTTGCCTGTGCTCTCCAGGCCACAGGGGCCTTGAGCCACATGTCCACCCTTGGACAGTGCCTGCACCCCCCTCCCCCCCGCTGCCCCCGACAACTCAGATGGGTCACTGAGTGAAAGAGCTGCTGTGTGCAGTCGCAGTGGCCCTGGAGGAAGGGGAGTTTGTCTTGAGGCAGCACTTTTCCTACTCCTGTGGATGTGCTACAATTTGAGGGGCACAAAGGTACTTCAGGGTTTAACGTTTAAGAATGCAACAGGGGGAGATGTGCTAAGCTAACTCTCAAAAAATTGAGCTGTTTGTCTCTCAAGTCTGTTTTTCTTTCTCTTTATATTCATAGTCACTTCTTAAGTCACTGTTGTCCCAGCGTTGACAATAGGTTTGTGTCTTAAATGCTTGATAAAGAAGTGCATCCACGTGCACATCTGGCTCTCAGCAGTGGGTAGCAAGACAGGGGCTGGGATGGATACCCTCCTGCCATTGGGGGTAAGGACAGCACCCATGGACAGAAACTGGGCTTCATGTAATGGGTGTCTGTCCCTTAAAAATTAAGGCAGATTAACCTTTAAAGAACTACATGAATAGTTTTAATATACAAAGCATTATGCATCAACATGACCCAAATGTTATCCTTCTATAGAGTAAGAACTCTTATTCCAAACACCATGTGTCCATTTTCACAAATTCAGACTTTGGTAGAGATGATTCTTCATAAATCAAGGCCCATATACTTCCCTGTCCACCAGCCCAGCCACATTCTGCTCCCCTGCAGGTGAGGACCTGTCTCCCTTTCCCCCACACTGAGAGAAAAGACAATTCCTTTTAACAGGGGTCCACCCCAACACGGTCACTTTTGCCTCAACTCAGCTGTTGCTTCTCAAAACCGGGAAGACCGAAACAGACACAGACCCGAAAGTAACTTTCACCCTCCATTTAAAACAAGTTTGATATTCTGAGTCACGAGAGCACACAGGAGAAGGTGGCTGTCAAACACAGCCTTTCAGTGGCTGCTGCCCAAGGCAGACTGGGTCATGTGAGCTGAGCCTGCAGTATGGACTTGGCTATCAACCATCTGCCTAGAAGGACCCAGGAGAGACTTTAAGGGGGCCACAGAGGTGATGTCATGGCTCTCACAGACAGCACTTGTGATTAGAGCTGAGACTGGGAGCTGGTACTCCCATGAAGGGGGTTTCAGTTCCAGCTAAAATTTAAACTGCCTATGGATCATGCCTAGGAATTTACTCTCTTGTAAACACTTCTGACCCCAGGCCAAGCATTGCCCAGCCTGATTTCCTGAGATGATTTTACACCCAAGCTTTGCTTCAAATGCTCTAGTGTCTCCCAGTGGTCAAAAGTACTTCTCTTTCTCGTAACATCGGTTCTACCAGCACACACACATCTTTTATGTAATGACAGCATTCTGTATGGTGTCTTCCACAGAACTATGATAATAAAACATTTCCTATGCTAAGTGAATGGTCAGGCGAGAGAGATTACAAACACCAGCACCTGGCACCCTTGTTCTGGGCTGTCTGAGAGCTCGGTGGAAAGGTTCAAAGTAATACACTGAGTCTGATTTTAAAAATTAAAACAAATGTTCTGGCAGATGTTTCCAACCCAAAGAAAATAGCATAGTTGGGGGCATTGGGTGAAATGAATGAAACTTGAAATTTGGTGCCCAGCACCCTAAATTGAGGAATTACAGTATCCATGCACTGGTACAACATCTACTTAGTACTTCCTTTCTAGTGAAAGGGTCATTTGTGCCTTGAACTGGTGATGATCAACTTCTGCAAACTTATCGGCCTAAAAAAGAGCAAAGGAAACAGACTTATCCTGTTGTTCCTGCATGTGGAGTTCTGTGCTTTAAGATACCTGAAAGGTAACCTGATTTCTAATAATGTTTGATTTAGATTTATACAGCATTTGGGAGGGGAAATGCAGATGAACAGAGTGCTAGCATTTATTGGGGTTTACTATGACTGCATACAGTTAACTCTGTTACACTTGCCTACCGCATTTCACAGGTGAGAAAAGTGAGGCCAAGAGAAGTCAGGTGGCTTGTCCAGGATCCCTTACTTAGGCACAGAGATAGGGCCTGAAATTAGGCCCAGGCCTTGTGGCTTTTAGGCCACTGTTCCTCCCACAACACCACTTATGAGATCTTGGAAGTTCCCCTCCTTTGATTGGCTTTGGGTGGAGCTGGCTAAGGTCAGGACAAGGTTCTGCAGGCCAGGTGAACCAGTACAGGTGAACTCCAGGAAGAAATACCCAAAAGGCTCAACTTTCCCCACTCTTTCTCTTTACCTTGAACTCCTTACAGACGTTCCTGGCTTTCTTCACACACCCATATCACTGAGTGCTCTGTGGAAATATTTCCTTCATGATGCTACTGTAAAATCTTACATTTCACTCTATCAGAATGTGCAAAGGGCTTGGCACATAGTAGATGCTTCAAAAATGTCTTTTTTTTTTTTACCAATGGTATATATCTAGAACAGATATTCCAAAAATTTATATGGAACCACGAAAGAACCTGAATTGCTTCAGAAGCTTAAGAAAGATGAGCAAAGTTGGAGAAATCACAATACCTATACTATACTGCACCAAACTATACTACAAGGCCACTGTAATCAAAACAGCCTGGTACTGGTACAAAAACAGATACGTAGATCAATGGAACATAACAGGAAGCCCAGAAATAAACCCACATCTTTATGGTCGATTAATATTTGACAAAGGAGGCAAGAACTTACAATGGGGTAAAGACAGTCTCTTCAATAAATGGTGTTGGGGACACTGGAGAGATACATGCAAAAAAAAAATAAAACTAGACTGTCAATTTACACCATACACAAGAATAAACTCAAAGTGGATTAAAGACTTAAATGTAAGTCACAAAACCATAAAAATCCTAGAAGAAAACATAGGCAGTAAAATTCCAGACATTCCTTTGTAGCAATATTTTTGCCAATGTATTGTCTTGGGCAAGAGAAACAAAGGAAAAAGTAAATGGAAATATATCAAACTTAAAAACTTCTGCACACCTAAAGAAACCATCATCAAAATGAAAAGGGAACCCACTGAATGGAAGAACATATTAGCCAATGATACATCTGATATGGGGTTAATTTCCAAAATATATAAAGAACTTATACAATTCGACATCAAGAAGGCAAACAAACATTATTATAAAAATTGGCAAAGAAACTGAATAGACACTTCTCTGAAGAGGTTATACAGATGGCCAAAGGCATATGAAAAGATGCTCAATGTCACTGATGATCAGAAATGCAAATCCAAACCACAATGAGATATCACCTCACACCTGTCAGAATGGCTACTACCATCAACAAATCAACAAACAACAAGTGCTGTTGAGGATGTGGATAAATGGGAACTCTCATGCACTGTTGGTGGGAATGCAGACTGGTACAGCCACTGTAGAGGACAGTATAGAGGTGTCTCAAAAAATTAAAAATGAATCTGCCTTATGACCCAGCAATCCCACTTCTGGGAATATATCCAAAGAAACCCAAAACACTAATTTGAAAGTATATATGCATCCTTATGATCATTGCAGCATTATTTACAATCTCTAAGATCTGGAAACAGTCCCAGTACCCATCAGTAGATGAGTGGATAAAAAAGCTGTGGTATGTTTACACAATAGAATATTTCTTGGCTGAATTAAAAAAAAGGAAATTTCACCTTTTGAAACAGCATGGATAGATCTAGAGAGTATTATAGTAAGTGAAATAAGCCAGTCAGAGGAAGACAAATACAATGCCATGTGGTCTCACTTATATGTGGAATCTAATGAACAAAATAAACTGATGAACAAAATGGAAACAGAGGCATGGATACATGGATGTCAGAGGGGTGGAGGGTTGGAGGGCTTGATGAAAGGAGGTGAAGGGATTGTAAAAACGTATAAAACACATAGACACAGACATCAGTGTGGTGATAGAGGGAAGGGATGGGTGGTAGATGGAGATGGGAAAAGTGGGGGGAATGGGGATGGAAAGAGACTGCTGGGGCAATGGGCGCACAATGCAGTGTGCAGGTGATGATTTGTTGAGTTGTACCCTTGAAACCTGTATGGTTTTGTGAATCAATGTCACCTCAATAAATTCAATTAAAAAAGTCATGTTTACTATTTGGACTTTATCTCTGCACGCTTCCTCAGAGAGCATTCATTTCCTTGTCTGAGGTATTGGATAAGCAGGCGCTGCAATCCTGGAGAGCAGACTGTGGCGCCTTGTCCCACCCCAGAGACAGAAATGAGCTGTTCCCTCCCTCTACATCCGATGAAGAAGCTCATGTTTGGAGTCAGGCTTTAATGGCTGACACAACACTTCTGTGGCAGACTATCGTGCCCTGTGTTAAAGTCCCGATATCGGAGTCCTGTGTGATGTTGGGAAGAGGGAGGCAGGGGTCCAGTGAACTATAGGAGACAAAAGCAAGCATGGGACCCTGCTTTTTTATTCAGTTGCTCCCTAATGAATATTTACCCTCCTTAAGAAAGTATGTAGAAAACTAGCAATTACTCATTATTTAAATATTTGTCATACTTGCTTGTTTTGCTCTTTAAAGTACTTCATTGGCTTACTTTTTAACAGCCTTCCTACTTGTCAGAGTAAACTTGCGCATTATTATTTTTGACTAAAGCTGCTCATTTGCCTCCCCATTCATCAAGGCTCCGTCTTTCCTTGCCCTTTACAATGACAGCCTCTCTGCTGTGACACAGGGCCTGGGTGGGGGACATGCTGTGGACTGAGAAGTATTTATCCTGATGCTCAGCTTTTGATTAATGGGCCAAGGGCCTTCCAACCCTGAGACTTTAATTAGCCACGCTGCAGGGCTGAAATCTTTTCATCATGAAAGATAAGGCTGGGTTTAGCAAAAGGAATGAGTACTAGAGTGGGGAAGAAAGACATTTTTAAAAATTTTTGTAAGTGGATAAATCAATAAACTGTTGCTACACTCATTTGAATCTGCTTTTAGATGGTTTTGGCCTCAATACACTTAATACTTTTGTAGGCTCTGCCTTGTCACATGGTTTCTCCTCTTTCAGTTTCTTGATTGGACTGAAGCTGATATATCACATTACTCTAGACAACTCACCATCGCTGAGACTGGGGACCCATGGTGAGCACATCACCCCACAGACTCCTCGGCCACCCATCTCCCAGGACCGGGTTCTGACACTGGTTCTGAATCCTGTCCTGCTGTCTCATCTTGCTTTCATGGTCTGGGATCTGCCCCATTCAGTGATGGCATTCTGTGTTCCTGGGTGCAGGTGTGTTCTGGGTGGCGCCACGCCTGCATGGCTTGAGGTGGCATGAACCTGGGGTTTCCTACTGCTGTGCTCTGCACTCCTATGAGACTCACTGTGACTTTCCAGAAGCCCAGTGCTGTCAACCAGTACCCGAGCCTTCCTGGTGGGTTATCTGGTATTTCCAAGCCCCTGCGAACCTGCCTTCCCAGTCCCTGCCTGTCACTAGTGTTTGGATCTGTCCCTCTTTGTCCCCTCTCTCTTTGCCTGCTCAGGAGGGCCCTGGTCCTCAGATATGGCTACCCAGGGGCTGAGGACTGAAATGACCATGCAGAATGATATGACAGTTTATGCCCTCCCAAGTTTTCATCCAGGTGAGAAGATGGAACCTGAATAGGCACAATGTGAAGCATGTTTTAAAGTGAAAAAATATAGATTTTAAAAAGCCACAGAAAGATCACAATAAAATGCATCATTAGTTGCCAGGTGCATTGCTGTAGGAACTTGGAGAAGGTGTTCAGGAAAGGCTGCATTTGAACATCTGATCTGGGAACAGAATTGTGGATACATTTTTATGGGCTGAGAGGGGAGAATGGGGAGGAAAGTGTTATGGGCTGAATTGTATCCCCCCCAAATTTCATGTCTAATCCTGATACCTAGTACCTCAGAATGTGACTGTATTTGGAGACAGGACCTTTAAAGAGGTGATTCAGGTTAAAATGAGATTGATAGGATGGGCCCTTATCCAATCTGACTGGTGTCCTTTTAAGAAGAGATCAGCACACATCGGGGAAGGCCAGGTGAGGACACAGGGAGAAGGTGGCTGTCTGCAGGCCCAGGAGAGAGGCCTCAGGAGGAACAGCCCTGAGATACCTGGACCCCAGACTTCCAGCTTCCAGATCCATGAGAGGAAACATCTGTGGTCGAAGCTGCCACCATGGCACTTTGCCATGACAGCCAAGCACATGAATATGGGTGATTACAAGTACATGAGCTATGTCAACAAAAGCAGAAGCATGTCTGGGAGCAGAATTCCCTTTGCTTGGAGTAGAAAGACTCCTGCTAAGAGGAGAGAATAGAGGGAATCCGTGAGCAAGTTCCAGGAGCAGAAGGGGTGGTGGGACCAGGACGGGGATAAAGTGGAAGCACCGGGGAAGGAGGAACCTTTCACACAGTTCTGTGCATGCAAATCAGCACTGCCAAATGCTAACATGAAACCAAGTTTACTTTATGAGACTAATCAGGGCTTTGAAGGGCTAAGGGAAAATGAAAGGGGAAAAAACCACAAGGGCAACAGACAAAAGATGAGGAAGAGAAAGAGAAGGTGACCTTGCGGGGCTGGGTAAATTGTTAGAGGGTTTTAAGTTGTCAGGGAGTGAGAGGTGGTGGCTGAGAAGAAGACCTGTACCTCTGGGGGAGGGCACAGATACCTCTCCTGACCACCAGATCTTCCTGGTGGGTGGCTGCTCATGTGTTTGTACCTTTCATTTGGAATTAACAGTGTAAGAGCAGAAAGACAGCCATGTGGGCAGAAGGTGAAAGTCCCTGGGAAGACCTGGAGTGAGCCCTTGCCCTGCAGGCTTGCCCCCTGCCCTGGGTCCCTGGAGGCTACGGGGGGAAGGTAGGGGAGAAAGCTTACAGCATCAGGCCTGTTGCCTGATGTGAAGAGGGGTTGAAGGGGCTGAGGCAATCCCACCGTGTCGCCTAGGGTGATGTATGCAATATTCTATTCCACGGGAACTGGCACCCACAGGAGTAAGGGCACCCATGGCAACATTGGTCATTGCTTGTAAGTTTGGCAAGAAGGGAAGGGTGGAGTTGTGGAGAGAGAGGAAGAGATAAGGATAGAAGATGGAAAGAAGAAAGGAAAGGAAGACAGACTGGTGGCACGAGAAGAAAAGAGGAGCTGCCACAACTGAAGGGAGGTGGCCCAAGCCCTCTTTTCTGCTCCCAGAAAAGACAACAGTGCTATGTGACTGGCCTTGATCCTTCCAGGTCCTTCCACGCCAGTTCTGCACCCATTGCTGCTCCAGGTCCCACCCGGAGCCCTGCCAGAGAGCCTTATCCCTTCATGCTATGGACACCCCACCCCAGGACCCAGGAACTGGGCATCTCACTTCCTCCCCTTCACTGCCCATCAGGCAGGGCTGGAGACAGAGTAGGGAAGCAAGTCCTTCCAACGAAGCATTAGCTCAGCCAACTGTGGCTTCATCCTGCCCTGGCAGTGGGCTAAATCTGTTTTCTCATACACCATTTCAAGTCGTGTTAAGCCGTTTCAGACTTAAACAAAAAGGAAAAATAGGAAAAGTAGGAAAGGAGGAGGAGAAGAAACCTTCTAGAAACTAGCATTTGTCTTTGGGAAGACTCCCTGACCCCTCCTCCCACCCCCCTGCCCTTCCGTCTGTGTCCCACCTCATGGTGAGCTCCAGGGCACAGCCTCCAGACCCTGGTGCAGAGTGCTGTGGTCAGGAGGCCCTCTTGAGAAGCCACATGTGTCCCGAGGGCCTCTGGAGGCCACTCCACCAGGGCCCCAGAGGGACTTCACATGGGCCCTGGTCAAATGGACGTACTAGTTGTTGTTACTTTCGTAGTTGGCCAGGTTGTGCTAGGGGATTTTGCCAATGAAGTGAAGAGTTGAGACACCCCCATGGACTCCGTGGGTTTCTGTTACCAAACACAACCATGGAAGGGTGATGGGTGCTTCCCTCTCATCCTGAGGCCTGTGTAGAAAGTCACAATGATAGACTAAGTGTATTGTACCTTTTGGGGGGACAGGTCATATGGAGCAGATCCCACCCCTGATTATGACTTGTCACTTTATACCCAGCAACTCACACAGGCTGGGAACATTAAGGTAGTCAGGGGGAGATATGTCAATGGCATACTAGAAAAAGATGCTTGTATGTTGACCAAAATCCACTGCTTAGCATTATTTTCACAACAGTGTAAGCTATCAGTGGTATAGATCGGGGGTGGCAAACTGTGGCCCATGGGCTAAATCTGGCCCATGCCCATGAGCTACGACTGGTTTCCACATTTTTAGAAGATTGTCCTACCCCTCCGCCCCCAATTAAACAAAGAATGAATGACAGAGACCATATAGCCCCACAATTCCTAAATGTCTAGCTATTTACAGAAAAAAAAGTATTCCAGCCCCTGGTATACATTAAATAGAGCTTTATTCTTTAGTTCAGCTAGGAACATCCTTCCCCTCTCCCCATTTCTGACAATGTCTTTTGGAAGAATGAATGTATTCTTGCTTGCAACACACCCAGCTCATTAGCTAGGGACTGTCTGTGCCTCTCTGTGTTTTTTGTGCCTGGTGCATCGGGTGCAGGAGAGGAAGTGAGCAGTTGCTGACAGTGATCAACAGGGTGTATGAGATGACTGTCAGGCTCCCCAGCAAAGGGGGTTCTGAAATCTCCTTTGGGACCTCTGCATTTCTGAGGTCCTTAAGGTGTCAATCACTGCTGGCTTTGCCTTATGTGTCACCCTGTGGATGAGTCCCTGCCCTGCTTATTCCGTTAGCTCTGCTGCTGACTATCTAGGGAGAGAGAGTAGAATTACAGCAGCTTGTTGTTTAGCCAATGAGAACAGGATAGACAAATAGGCACTCAGTGCCTAGTACAACCTTGTACTGCCCAGCTGCTGAGCTGTACCCAGAGAGAAGGTACAAACAGAGGGGGACATGTGGATCAGGGCTTAGTGACATGAAAGTCAGGGTCTCAGGAAACACAGTGGACCTTGGGGACATTGAAGGCTCATGGAAAAGGGAGTCAGATGCTGGATTTGGGGTGATTCAAATAAATCTTTAAACCTCTCCCTAGCCACTTCCCCTTGTTTCTTTATATGCTAAGTATAGATGATCTATATTATGGACTAATGCTCAGGGATGGCTTGAGATAGGCAGAAGTGCTTTAAAAGGTATGACATATTGTATCAATGGGAGGAAATATCAAACTCATGCAGGGATTTTCTGTCTTCACTTTTTTAACATTGCATCTGAATGCACCTATTATTATTCAGGCTTTTTAGTAGATCAGTGTCTTTATTTTTCCCTCCAGATACAGTATAAATTTGCTCTTAGATTTTTTTTTACCTAATTAAGTCTGTATTTTTCATAGTTTACCAATAATAATTTCTAGCTGATAATGTGGCAAAGTTGACTATTACTTGCAGGGAAAGTAATGTAATAACTCCCCAGCCACACGAAAAGGAAAGACAATTACTTTGTCTTTGAAAATGAATAAGCATAGCTTTAGGGCAGTTCCTTGCTTATCAGCTGCAGTAATGGATTCCTGAACCATCTATCCTGCTTTGAGCAATGTCCAGGGTCAGTCTTCTTTCTCCTCCCTCCCCAACTGCCATAACCTTTCTTTCAGGCAGGGCACTCAGTAATCTGTGCTGCAGAGCGAGGAAGAAATGCCATTCTCCTGCGCAGAGCAGAGAGGTCCATCCTCCACCTCGGTGACATGAGGGCCTGGGGAGCACAGCTGTGGACACACTGATGGAGCACTGGTCAGGGACCGGGTGCCCGCTGCTGAAATCCTGACTTGCTTTGGCCTAGCCCAGCCCCCAGAAGTCATCTCCTGGCAGGGACCTTGCCGGCGGGGGGCAATGGCTGCCGTTGCATTTTGAAGATGGTGGACCCCACAGCAGCCTGGGCTTGGCCCTGCTCCACAGCACACTTTGTTGACAAGGAGCAGCTGCCAACAGTGTTCCAACTGGGCTCAACTGGAGCTGTGTGCAGGTGGTTTCATGGTTAAAAGTCCTAGTAGTGCAAAAAGAAATCAGAGTAACAAGTGAGCACACCTCCAAGGTTGTCGCCATAGTTACCACCTCTGCTGTCTTTTTCATCACCCTGTTGTTGCTTGCAGAGTGTACCTTCCATGCGCCCGGGATTCCTCATCCCTTTGCTGATGGGCAGAGCTCTTTCCTGAATTAAGTCAACAAGCCCTTGTTGGTAGAGGCAGCATCTTTTTTGGCAAGAAGACCTGAGCAGAACCAGCCCCAGAAACAAGTGAGACTGTGTGTCAACCTGTGATTAAATAGCTGTGATTCAAGGCTAATCACCTTCCCAAACAAATAGTTCCTAAAATGTCCCCCCCAGGCCACAACCATAAAACCTACTGGGCCAGGAGGCCTGTGTGATGGCTTGCTGTGGAGGGACAGTGGGGCCAGCCCTCAGGATGCAAGCATTCCCTTGTGCAAGGAAAGCAGGGACCAAGGAGATGCCACCCAATAAGCTGCCACACCTGCCAACCAATTCTCCGTCTACAAAGATTGTCTAGGTCTCTGGCTACCTGGAGCTCAGCACTCTGAAACCATGTCCCCAAGGTGATAGAGATGACATTCATATGTTTGACACACTCTGAGCTCTGTGTGCTCCTTGTGATGTCTATAATTTCTTTTCTCTTTCTCCAACTCAAAAAAAAAAAGAAGGTTGGAATACAGCTGATAAGAGTGATGCATTTGTTTTTATTTACTTTAAAAAGGGACAGACATACTTCCTGGAAGTGTGCGATGAACAGTGGGTGGCAGTCGGTAACGTCAGCACACTGGACAGTATGGTGTATTTCGTACCTGAAAGTGTGTCTCGCTTTTCTAGGCCAATGCAGCCTCTTTCACATTCTCTCATCTGTCCAGCTCCTCCAACTTTGATATAATTTATCCTTCTTGAAAGGCCTGAATACCATTCCAGGCCATGCTCTCTGGGAGAGGGGTGCAATCTGAGAGTTAGAATTATAGATACCAGCCCTGGCTGGTGTGGCTCAGTGGATTGAGTGCTGGCCTGTGAACCAAAGAGTTGCCAGTTCAATTCCCAGGCAGGGCACATGCCTGGGTTGTGGGCCAGGTACCCAGTAGGGGTTGCACAAGCGGCAATCACACACTGATGTTTTTCTCCCTCTCTTTTTCCCTCCCTTCCCCTCTGTCTAAAAATAAAAAAATAAAATCTTAAAAAAAAAGAAGTATAGGTACCAAACCTTTTCATTTACGATGACCTGCTGTTGGGTTTGGCTGGAGTGAAGATTTTTTTTGCAGCATACTTACTGAGGTTAATTGGCAGGCAAATCCCAAGGAAAGAAAACAGTAGCAAGTTTGGGTATGGTCTAGTGTCCTTAGCATACTCAGTCCCAACTGGGGGACTTTTACCCCCACTATTTATGAGGCAGGGGCCTTGTGAAAAAACAAAACAAAACGTGCAGACTTTAGTGTTAGGGAGGGCCAGGACCAAATCATGGCTCCTCCTTGGCCCTGGGCCAGTTCTCAGCCACTCTGAACTGTCAGGTCTCAGTCTCCAAACTATGAACAGTGGGGTTGCTATGAGGTTTAGGGACAATGAGTGCAAAATGCCCTGGTAAGGCCTGGCCCACAGTAGCACCTAACAAAAAAGCCTTAAGAAAATATTTACTTTCCCAAATGTCACTGTCTACCATGGATGGACTAGTTCAGGTAGGTGGCGAGAGTTAGAAGCCTTAATATTTTGGAGAGTGTTGGCACATACTGCATGGTTACAGGCAGGGGCGATCTTGGATGCGACACGACAGAGGCAAAAGGAAGAAAACTGTGACGAGTGAAATGCTTTCCTGAAATCCTTGTAAAAGTCTGGGGACATTTTTGAATAAAGAGATTCAAGGTTTCTCTTAATGCATGCAGTTTGAATTGCAAGAGAAACTCAGATTTGCCTCTCCCATCATGTCAAGCTGACTTTTTGTGATGTTGAGACAATCCTGCAGCAAGTGCTTTTATGACACATTAGAGAAGACATTCTGACCACTGCTGCCCTGGGTAAATACTTCAAACTCCAAATAGAAGCAGTACACATGTGAGGATAAATATGACAATCATCTGTTTAACTGTAACAATTTGAGATAGTTTTTGGCATGCTCAAAGGTACAGAGATTTTTGTGGATGAGTAAAAAATAACTTGTATATTGTTATCCCACTTTGGCTAAGTCTTGGGTGACATTATTAATTTCTTATAAAATTGGCATGTTCATACATAATACCATGTTGTGGGAAAGGAAAGCAATGTTAAAGTTTTCCTCCCTGGAGGGAGAGGGGTTGGAGAAGAGCATAGCAGACAATTATTTATGGATAATTTTACATGAGTACAATTGTCATGGCTTTTATCTGATGACAGAAACATCCTGTAGTTGCTTATTTTGATGAGCAGTGGCACTAATGCTGGCTTTCTGGTGACCCTAAATTTTCTAATATCTAATACTTAAATTTGTCTGTAAAGGTGTTTAAAGATTATGTGCATTTTGCTGAAGAACTATTACCATTCTCTCATGGGGAAGCTCTTCTTGTAAGGGGGGAGCTGGCAAAGGGGGGTTTTTAAATTCAGATTCTGAGGGAAGTTCTCAATGATGAAAGTTCTCTTTCCCAGGAAGGCAGAGCACAGTGAGGCTTGCACACTCACCCCCTCCCTGGTGCCTACAGCCCCGACAGGACACCCACCTCTGGTAGAGCTGTTATGAGACATGCAGACAGACCAGAAGAGTCTAAAAATCCAGCCAACATCTAACGCCAGAGCCCAAGCATGAGCATAAGTCAGGATGTTTGTCTGGTCAACGGGAAGATACTCTCCAGCAAGAGCTGAGAAATTGGCAATATTTATATCCAAACACAACCAACAACCACACTCCAATCCACACGCAGCCATACCCTCCAGGGCAATGTGTAAAGGTGTGAGCCTTTCAGAAAGGTTTAAGGAAATTATCATTTTTCTGTAAGGGAAGAAGAAAAAGATGATATTGGCCATATTTTTGCCATTAAGGTTAAATAATGACTACAACCTATGTCAAAATTTTTAGGGGAAATCACCTAAATGTGTGGAAAGAGGCCACTGAAATGATCAGTAGTCTTAGGCCAGTGATTCTAGTCAATTCTTCCAAAATCACAAATCTCATTTTAAATTCTTACTGTGGAATGTGAAAAATTTTTTAACTTTTACATATAGTTACCATCTTCATCTTAGTAAATATACACAGTTATTAAGGTTTACCAAAATTTGGTATATGTAAAACTAAAAACAGCATGCTCCCCAGGTACCTGTAGAAAGTGGAAATAGATGAAGTAAATGGGCTACTGGATCTTTCACCAGAATAAATGGGCATCTGTCAGAAACTCTTTGCAAACTCCTGCTTTGGATGTGTTTTTAGTCAGCATTCTCCCAAGCTAAGCAGGTGTACCTCTCGAATGACAGGAAGCATGTACTTGGATCATAAGGCTCAGTCCTGCATGCTGCAGGTACTCTGGGGCCTTGACCCTCATTCCCTATGCAATAGTGAAGCAGCTGAGAAAAAATGGAAGTCAAGAGGTGGCTTTCAAAATATTATCAGCTGTGGATTTTCATAATGGAATTCTGAAAAAGTTAAGTGATTTACAGAGAAAGATCTCTCTAGGCCATTTTAAAAGGGCTGTGGAGTAATTTTGCAGCGTCTAGTTTAGCATGGAATTAACACTCGCCCTACCCTAACCTCTGGATCTTTATGTTACACAAGAAGCCTTCCTGCATCTGAGCTTGGAACTGCTTAATGGAATTGTGTCCATGGTAGTCAGGTTGAAACAATGACCCTCATCTCTACTACCTTCCATTAGGAACAGCCACCCTTCTGCTGACTGGTTTTTTCAGGCACTCTAGACCCAAGCTCCCTTTAGTTCAGAGACAATAAGTGCCCCCCACTCCCATCCTTAAGGAATCAGGAGCAGTATCTGGTCAAACTGCCCCAAAAAGTAAATCTCATGGTCAAGTTTCACCAAGCTGAGACACTGGATGTATCAGAAATGGTGAAGTTTAAAACTTGCTCTAAAAATAATGTGCCCGGGTATCAGCCATCATGGTAAGGCTCTTCCTTCCCAGGCCTGAAAATAAAATCCCCTCACTCCATCAAGAAATAGCTCCAAACTTAGAGTGTGCACTGGAAATATTCCTGATGAAATCATAACCCTATATTTATAGTCTTTTGGATTGAGCCTGAACTTCTCTTTCCCATGGTGTTTTCTGATGAAGGGGCTGGCTGTGGAGAGTGGGCTCAGAGGATATGAGACGGTATTAGCTTCAGGGCAGTGCTGCTTGTCCTCAGTTTGAATGGGATGGCTGTGTCACATCCTCCCTCTTCCCTGGGCCTACTTGCTGCCCAAGAGTCGGGTCTCCTCCCCCATCCCATTCTCAGATGGTCCAGTTGGAGGGTCCTGTCTTGTCATCTAGGAAGAGTGAACTAGCCTTTCCTGTAGAAAGGGGTAGGGTGTCTAAGATCATCCTGCCTTCCTTCTGACCTTTCCTGTCCTCTAGACTTCCTCCCCGTTCTCACTGAGGGAAATGGTGTGGACCTTAATGGTTGGCACTTGGTGGTTCTCTCCCTGGTGTGGGGGTGAGGGTCCCATGCAGCAGCAGACCTGCACAAAGCCTTTACTTTGTCCCTGGGATGTGCAGGCCCTCGGGTCCTTGGGCACTGTAATCCTGGCAGATCCTCTGGGCAGCGAAGAGAAGAACTTCCACTCGCAGACACCGTCCATCTTGGAGATCTTGTAGAAGGTGTCTCCTGAGCCCACTGGGATGCGCACCAGGTCCTTGTGCTGCCCCTCCAGGGCATGGCTGGGCGGGTGCAGGGTGTAGCCCAGGGCCCGCTTGGAAGACTGCTTTCTGCGGAGGCACTGGAGTCTCAAGACATTCTGGAAGGCCTTTTTAAACTCTTGACTGGAGCATGGGTATATAATAGGGTTGATGCAGCTGTTTAGGTATCCAAGCCAGAATGCTATTTTAAAAACTGTTTCAGAGGGCTTGAAATCAGGGAAGAAAGACCCTGGAAGAAAACACACAGATTCATACTTATTATTTGCAAGCCAACTGGCCAATGGTCTGGGAAAACAAGCAAACAAACCAACAAACATCCTTTTACATTTTTTAAAAGTTCCAAATGATTCCAAGTGCACCTGAATTTCTCACATTTCACTGATCAGCCTGGATGAATAACTCTTTGCAGTATTCTCAAGATGATTCTCACTTATTCACATGTGCAAAGTCCATTACGGGGCAGACCCAGCACGGAGGGTCACACTTTCCTCTGTGATAGAACGTCCCTTGATGTCCACTGTGAAGCTTTATATAAAGAAAACTTGAAACCTAGGCTGAGTCTACATATGCAAACTGTTTTGCCTGAATTTAAAAATAAGTTGGAATTCATTCAAATAACCCATATAAAAATGGGGTTACTTGAATATTCCCTTTGTTCTTTAAAGCAATGTTATACAGACACAGCCTAAATAGTTATAAATTCCTTCACTCCTGAATGTTGGAATTATATATTTTAACGAGAAACCAAAATTTATAGAATGTTGGCTTTGACAGCTTTTAGCCAGTGATTTTCAAATACACTGGAAGTCCAGTCGTTGACCTACTGTGTTTAGACTTAGTTTTTTGATGGTGTGAATTCAGTAGAAACAGCACTTTGAATTTTGATCTTTTCCTGGACTAGTGATTTGTGGTACGATGCTCTCTTGTGATGTTGGGCAGAGGCAGCAAGATGATTTTGCCCAACTGTAGGCTAATGTAAGTGTTCTGAACACATTTAAGATAGGCTAGGCTAAGCTATGTTTGGTAGGTGTGGTGTGTTAAATGCACTTTTGATTTATGATTTTTTCAGCTTGTGTTAGGTTTATGTGGATGTAACTCTGTTGTCAGTTGAGGAGCATTTATATTTTCCTCCGGTGTTATAATATGCTTCCCTGCTCAGCATGCTCCAGTGGCTGCCCCCTGCCAAATCCTTACAAAATGCTTGCCAATTGCTTGACAGTCAGGATCCTCCACAGAACTCAACACAACCTAATCTAGCTTTTTAACCTCAAAACTTTTACCCAAACCAAACTCACTACAAACTTGGAGATGTCACTGATCATTTTTTGTTGTTGTTCTCCCTTGTTGGGTCCTGATGTCTAAAATGCCTGTTTCCACCTTCTTTACCTACTCAAGTCTTATTCATTAGTTAACAAAGCAGGAATCCAGTTCCAGACCTCTTTAAATCTTGAGCAGAAGCTGTCACAGAGCTGTTGGCTGCAGAATAACAAACATGAAACCGTAAAGAGGGAACAATGTTGGGAATTATCTTATTCAATTACTTGATTTCCAAATTACAAAATGATGATTAAAGAGTCTGTCCCCACCTGATAGCTGTAGCACTAAGACAGTGATGCATAAGGGGACCCAGAACCCCCAGTCCAGTGGTCTTTATTCTCTGCACAGCTTTTGCTTTTGCTTTTGCTTCAGCTCAAGGCCTTGATTTTGTCTTTCTTTTTCTCTCTGCTCTATGGACCCACTAAAGCCATGACAAATTGATGGGTGTCCCTAAATCTAGCAAACAATACTCTAAAATTTAGTAGAGGGTCTCATAAATGTAAGCAAAGAGTAAACTTAAATATTGCAAAGATGACAAAAGGGCACAGAGGTGATGGGAGTGTTCACTGTCTCTGACATAAAATCTCTGTTCAGTTTAGCCTGTCTCAGAGGAGTGAATGCATACATGCATACACATGCATACACACACACACACACACACACATACACACACATAATGGTTGTGAAGTGAGAAAATGTTGTTCTTTAGCTCCAAAGCTTTTAATGTTTTCCTCTAATAGAATTTACTTGTATTGAGTACCTGGTTTGAGCCAGGCTCTGTGCTAAACACTTTACCTACAATTTAATCATCATTAGTAACATCCTCATTTTACAAATGAGGAAACAGTGGGTTGAATAACTCAACTAAGGTCAATCAGGCAGCTGGTTGCTGGCATAGGTGCAGTTTGAAATTAGACTGTCTGATTTTAGGACCTAGTTCCTTTATGGAATCTCAAAATAGATTTGAATACTACATCTCTTGGGAAGGAAGATGGTAAATAGATGATGAAGTGTACATTTTCCAGAAGCTAAGTTAGAAAGGTGTTTTTTCTTTTTCCTTTTAAAATTTGTATTGGTTTCAAGTGTACAGCATGGTGGTTAGACAGTCATATACTTTACACCGAGGTCCCCTGATATTGCCAGTCTCCACCTGGCCCCACACAGTCACTACAACATTGCCAACCATATTCCCTGTGCTGTGCTTTACATCCCAGTGAATTTTCTGTAACTACCAGTCTGTACTTCTCCGTCCCTTCACCTTGTTCACCCAGCCCCCAAACCCCACCCCTCTGACACCCCCCAGTCTGCTCTCCATGTCTGTGAATCTGTTTCAGTTTTTTTGTTCATTTATTATGGGGGAAGATGCTTTCTCAAACTTCATTTGAGATGTGGATAAAGGGGCAAGGCCAACAGGACTGGTGGTTTTATGTGAGTATGATCAGTTCCAGAAAAAATTCTTCTTATATTATGATGCCAATATATGGTCCAATATTTCTTTCTAATATTGCAATAGTGACATGACTGCAGGAGCCCACATCACATGGGAATATATGAGCAGGGAGCACCAAAACCTACCTTGTCTGAGAATTTCACTATTCTATAAATCAGCTAGAGAGGGGGGTGCATTTTTCTGATTTTAATTAAAAGAAAAATACATGAAACATGAATGTGAATGCTAATAAAGTGATTTGGGATCCTTGGAATTTCCCCCAATTCTGTCAAGAACACTGTTTTGCTTACAGAGCCCAGATCTGTGTGCACAAATATAAACCTCTAATTTCCTTTTAGCCTGTCTCCCCAAGCCTCTAACCCTCCCTCGAGCCCTGCTTCGTTACAGGTCTGGCAGACTGAGAGCTGAGCTCTTGGGCTCCCTCTGCTGTGGCCTTCCCTGTGTCAATGGCTTCTGAGGTCAATACTGGTCCCCCTTCCAGGTGCCCTGCTCAGAATACCTGCTTCTTAGCTGCCTCTGAGCTGGAGGGTGAGAAAGGGAGAAGGTTAAAGTGAATTTACACTCGGATCTAAGTGTCAATCTCCAGCTTTAACCTCCCAGGGATGTTGTTTGCTAATACAAGCAAATCTGTTTTGAAACAGTAATTGAGAGATTCTTCTGGACCAGAGGCCTTCCCTTAAATGTCATCATTTGGTTTATCCTACTAAGTGGCACCTGCATATGTCTAAACCCAGCATGATTTGCTGGCTCCCATTCTGACCATTCCCCAGGGGCAGGTCATGAGATCTGCTTCTCCTGCTTGTATTGTCCATCCCACCTTCCAGTGATTTTCTTTCAGCAGGTGCTGGATGGGTTTAGGAGAGGGACGCATGACTATATTTCCTTTGGGAACTTTCTGAAAGGTGTTTCCCTGCTTACTTGCACTCTTCACATCCTTAGATCTCTTTCTTGCCTTCATTCTCCCTCCTAGGAAGGGGAGACTGAGCTTGGAAAAGGCTGTGGCTGCCTGGTCCCAATGAGGGTCCCCCATCCCACTAGCTCCTCTGTCTAAACATGTGTGCTCAGGGGCTGCTCTGAACTCTTTACTGTTTCTACGCCAACCTTAGTTTCTTCTCAGATCCCTCACTTCTCGATGATGATGATGATGCTTTGTGGAGTGGGAAGGCAACTGAATCCTTCTCCTCCCTGTCCTTGCCCTGGCACTGAGGTCAAGCCATCCAGTTTGATGCCTCTGGCTCAGTCACTAGGCCATGAACTTGATGTTAGCAGGCACCATGTTAGTTTGCTTCCTCATGGAGCTCCAGAACCTGGCACAGTACTGGCTTCTCCAGCTTATCCCCTCAATTTCTGCTCAACGCATGGCTGGTTCCTGACTGACTGAGTGAAGGCATGTGTTTCTCTGATGACTCAGGCCTCTGCTTCCCATTGGAGCCTGACTTTCTCCTCTGTGAGACAGCTATAGGCCTGAACCCCTCCTCCTCCCCTGCTTTCCTTCTGTTGTTTCTTTTCCTCTTTTTACCCAGTTTCTGTGTAGTCCTCTGGTTTTCTCTGTGATGGTATTTCACTTTTTTTTCTTGCTGCATTAACTGGTGTCTAGTGTTTCTCATCATGCTTCACGGAAAGAGCCAGACTTTTGAACTGTCCACATGAGCATAGGGACTTCTATGTCTCTTGTCCCCAAGGGTATGTTGTACTCCTCAGCAACCTCTGCCCAGACTCTGCTTCCATGTTGGGTTGTCCCTTTATGTGAATTGGCCTGGTTTAATTCTTGAACTTTGGGAAATTTCCAAGTCCTCCAGGACTCTTCCTTTCATGGAGTTTCCTTCCTCTATCTTGTCTGCCACAGGATCTCTGACTCTCTTCTTTTTAAGACTCTCCAAACACACTAGTTACCTAGAACTTGGCCAGATTGAGATGGGTGGAACACCAATTTATGCCTGAACACCATCCACATCATCATTGCTGGGGGTTCAGAATTGCTACCTCCACTGTTGAGGCCTCTAGATTCCAAAAGGAAATTGAAAATTGTGATTTCAAATAATGCCACTTATGTAACATCACTTGATGTCCTCTCCCTTGGGAACATTTGACTTTTTATTTCTGGTCCAGACTCATCTGTAGACTAATGATGGGGACACTGGTAGCCAGCCTAGTGAAAACTTGGCCATTTATAGTCACATTTTAGCTACAAAGTTACAGTAAAGTTTGCTGTCAATGTCTCCAGTACAGGAGAAAAGCATTTTTTGGCTAATGTGGGTCTCCTAAGTGAGTTGTTTTCACCAGTGAGGACAAGAACGGAGTTCTCAAATTCCAGCCTGGCACTGGTCATTAGAAGGTCCCTCTTCCGTTCACCACTTTCAGAGTCAGGGAAGCATGGTACGGAAGCAGAAAACAGTGAGTCACTCTTCCTGGCCCCAGTCTCCCAGCTTCTCTGCTTCATTTTACCTCCCTGAAAATGACAACTTTGAGAGACAGTGGGTTATAATAAGCCCTAATTAGCTAGAGTCATGGAATGCTAGAATGTGAAGACTGGCAGAAACGTAGAGACTAGCAAGCACTGTCAACCCTTTCTTTGCAGATGAAGGTGGTCAGGCTGAGGAAAGGAAGTGGTTCCCACAAAATCGCCCGCTTCACTTGTGGTCCAGTCAGGACTAGACCCTGACTCTGCTCTGCTTCCCCCACTTCTGCTCCTGATCGTGTGTGCCATTCAGCAACCTCACAACGGCACAGGAAGTGTTCGCGGCATATGTCTAGCTATTAACATAGGATGATAAGTTTTGCAGAGATTTTGAGAAAGAAGGGGGAGGATAGTAACCTCACAAACAACCACCTCATTTACAAAGTCATAATGTACTGTTCAGACACTGGAAAAAAAGAACAGTGGGTGATGATTTTGAAAGGCTCATCTGTAGAGTGTCACATTGTGAAAACTGGAGTCTAATTGACTCCAATTAAAACGATGAAAATTCCTAAGGAGAAGCTGATGTTACACAGCCATGGGAGAAAATAACCCTTAATTGTTTCTCCTTGTCCAACCCACGGTCTCTCTGTGTGTATGGTACCAGTCCAATGTGATTGGTATGCATCCAATGAACAGAAGAGACACTCAAGCAGTCACACAAATGGGTAGCCAGGTCCCCAGGCCAACTCCAGTTCCAAGCACCATTCAGGTCAAATCAGTTGGTATCTTCTTTTCAGGAAGAAACCCCATTGAATTAAACCCCAGAGAAAAGCTGTAGGGTTCAGAGTGTAAGCACAGGCCCAAGTTTCTTATTATCCTGAAGACTACCTGATGCCTCCGTGCTGGGCTATTGGTTTGGCTGTCACACTGACTCACCTGATCCCTCTCAAGGTCCACCCAGGGGCCAGCCCTGGGCAGCTCAGCCAGACAGGAGTCTTTTGTTGTTTACCTAGAGTAGTGGTCAGGAATCTCTAAGGATTCTGGCCTGATTAACTGGAGACTGGAGCCCTAGGCTCTCAACCCAATACTTGTGGAGAGACTTCCCATGAAATGAAAGTCTGTGTATGCACACAGATTTATTTTCCTGAGAAGTGGACTTCAGCTTCCATTGGCCTCTCATGGTGGTCTTGGGAACACAAAAGATGGCTAAGCCTGCCCCCTAGGTCCCCAAAACAAGCCTCTGGTTTGCCCCTTACTTAGCCCCTATGTCCTGATGAGAGCATCAAGCTCAAAACTGGGCAAGAGGAGGTTAGCTCAACCCCTCTTTGAAGGACCTGCTCTGTTCTTCTATTACCCAGGGCTTGTGCCTCCCAGGGGGCAGAGGTAGTTGGTCTCTTGTGAGAGGTAATGTGTTATGTCTTTTCTGAACTTTGTGGCAGGAAGCTTGAGCAGTAGTCAAGCTGAGGAAGGATGGAGGCATGGGGTGGGGCTGTTCAGAGAGCAGGGGAAATGATGCATATAGTGTTCTGGATACACGGCACTGGGCAGGACAAACCTGGAGCACTTCTGGGACTGCCCAGTGTGGGGTGGGGGCACTGTCCCTGCTCCCTGTACCCAGGGCCTGGTGTGTACTGGCCTGTGGTTACTGTGCTATGATTACTGTTATCAAGAACCACTGCGTCTTCTAACCCAGGCGAGGAAAGAGGTCAGCTGGGTGGATTTCTCCCACCTCACACTCCTGTAAGTGGGAGACTCTCATTATGGGATCCTTCTGTCTGACTGAGGGCAGCTCTCCAGAATCAGGGGTTTCACCCTGGGTGAGTCAAAGCTGCTTGGAGTAAAGTTCTTCAAAACGTTTCTCTCACCCGTTACCAAAGCCCCAAACTATATTTCTCATTTTGGAAAAAGGGACCATGCCTCCCAGAACGTGCCTGTCTGACCCAAGCACCCATGGTACTGGGAAGACGCACTGTGCACATTTCCTCAGGAGAGATCCTGGTGTCATGTGCTTCATTTTGAATTTAATAAATAATTGAAACACTTTCAAAAGGTAGCACAATTTCCCCCATTTAGTTAACAAAAATTTGAGACTTGAGTCAGGAAAATGCTGACAAATGTCATCATGTTCTTTTATAGGTTATTGCCTCAAAAGCGATTTCCTTTCATAAACCGATTTATTTTCCAGACTTTGCCACTTTCATTAAAGTGTTTTATGAGTCTCACATTTGAAACATCTTCTCGTTGCTGCACAAAAGCTTTCTGCAGTCACCCAGTTTAAAGAAGAGTAGTTTTCACACACACACCTGTTAGCATTGCTGTAGTTCTCTCATGGGTTGTAAGTTTTCTCCTTTCAAAAGAATTTTCCTTTTCCTCCCTTGTGATGAATACTTTGAAGATCTACTCTCTTAGCACCCTTCAGATATACAACACAGAATTGTTAACTATAGTCACCCTGTTGTACACGACATCCCCAGGACTTGTTGCTTATTTTGTAACTGGAAGTTTGTACCTTTGAACACCCTCACCCATTTCACCCACCCCCTGTAAGCTTTCCTGTTTGGGTCTTTTCTTTGACAGTCTGTCTCAGCCTCCAGAGTGTGCGAGAGCTTCACAGCGGCAGGGGCTCAGCAGACATGGGGTGGGCTTTGTTGCTGAGCGAAGAGGGTGTATTTGACCCCTCTGCCTCTTTGTCTCACATTTCCACCAGTCACTGGGCCCCACTGATATTTTCCTTGGACTCTCCTTCAGAGTTCGCCTTTCCTTCCACTCCTATCCCTGGACCCTGCCCTGGGGCAGTAGGGCTCTCTTCACACCTAGCCTGGCTCATCGCTAAGCCAGTAGTGCCTGGCTCACTGCCCTGCAGCTCAGTCAGGGTGGTACTGCTCAGAAATTGAGGTGGCTCAGGACCAGGAGTCAGGAAGGCTTGGATTGCTTGTCAAAGCTGGGAAAATCACTTTCCCTTCCTGAGCCTTAGTTTCCTAGTCTGTAAAGTGAAATGTTTTGACCAGGCCTTCATTACCACCCTTCCCCCCAACCCCCACCCTATAAAAGCATATGTTTCTAGGTAAACAGAAGCAGTTAAAAGGGGAAAGCAGGCCCCTGTCTGGTGGGATGATTGAGGAATGCTGGAAGATGGCCAGGAGGGAAGGGGGCAGACTAGTGGGGGCGGGGGGACACAAGGTTTTGGGATGGGTTTGGGGAGGACATGTTGATGGCCATCCTGGAGATTGGCCTCCAAGCTGGAGGGATGGAAGGGCTGGGAGGAAATGACCAGTGGCTGTTGTCATAAGGCATGCCTGCACAGGGGCACATGCATGCTTGGAGGCCCACAAATAGTGCGGTGCACTGAGGAAGAATAGCATTTGTTCTTTTTGTACATGGGGCGCAGCATGGCCCCAAACTCCTATGCTCCTTGGTTATGTGGGGGCTGCACAAATGCATGTCCATGTCCTGAGAGGCAATGGCAGTGGTTGTCTTGCCATCTGCAAGGGGATGAGACACAAAGGCATACAAGTGATTGAAACCGTGAGGGAAGATTCCCAGAAATGACTAAAGGGAAGGGAAATCTTTCAAGGGGCTCAGTAATATATTAAGGGAACCTCATAATAGTGAGATCTGACGTGTATTGTGCTTTATGTTTTTGTTGCTGATAAGATGGAGTTCAAGCTCATCACCTTGTCATTCAAGGCCCTCCATCATTTGGTTTCACCTGCTTCCACAAACTTCTCTCCAATTATTCATTCACTTGACAAGTAAGCTGCTTAGCACCTTCCCTGAGACAGACACTGTTAGAAACACTGGAGATAGAATGGTCAGGAAAATGCCCAAGGGTCTGGGCCTTGGAGTTTGGGCACCTGTGGGAAATTCTATGAGTATTTCCCACAGATGTCTGATAAACTGAGTTGTGAAGGCTTTCTTCTTGCCACGGTAGACTTTCCACTGTAACTTTGTTACTCCCTCCAGGTGACTATGGCCCCAGCTCATTCTCCTGCTCCTTTCTCAGTGGCCTGTCCCTCTCTCTTGTATTGATTTAAACTAAAACCCATTCAAATGCTCTGCTTCAAATCTGTGTTCAAAATCCAGCTCATCCAGGGCCCCTGCCTTCATTGTGTCTGTTTTTGCACCATCTCCCCTAAGCATTTGACCTTAGTTACGTTTCTCTATAGCACCCTTCATCACCTTCTACACTTGTTTCTCTTTGTGGTCCTTTTTCTTGAACATAAACTCCTTGAAGCCAGAGGTTTCTGTATTTTTATTTCACTGCTGTATCTTCAATACCTACAACAGTTTATAGAACACAGGAGGCTCACAGGAATATTGTTGAATGAATAACACAATCAATCCTTACAATTTTAGTCTCTTCAAAGACACACATTACTTCTTACCCTTCCTTTCTCTCTCCCTCAGTGATGAACAATTCTCACTGAATGTTTATTGTATCAATGGATGGCATTTGTTGATGGAAGAAAATGACATTTTGACTAAAACTTCTGCTTCAACTACTTACAGCTGGAAATGCAGTTTCAAAGGGAGAAAGAGCCCGTATTGACTCACATTCTGACACTTTATCTTCCCGATCTTTAAGACATTCTTATGTGCATAAAAACAAAATGATTCTAGAAATAATTTCATGCAGCTCAGTCACAGGCACTTCATAAAATGGTTCCTTCCAGTACTTGTAAAGATGTTTTACAGGGTCTTGCAGGAAAGGCTGCCGTCTATAACTAAGGCATGGTAGGCATTGGCAGGCTCTCATGCTTGTGGGATGTGAAGTCAAGGCCAAAGACCACAAATCTGAAGCAGTGACATAAACAACCAAAATCGGTCATCCCAGGAAGAGGCATGGGAGTTTTTCAGGGCAATGTCTTTTCACACTTGGCATAAGGGCTAAGGGTCCATGCCAGAGTCCTGCCTACGAGGACATGGGTGAGCTGTCTGGCGCTTATGCACTGAGAGGTGCATAGAGAGGAGGCAGATGAACTTTTGGTTCTGTACTTCCTGTAAAGTTGCCAAATCTGAGTTTTCTGGTCAATCCCTACTTAGCAATAACATACCAGCTCCTCTCACTGGCCATCAGGTCACCCAGAAGCATGTCCCTTGATACTGTGGTCATCCTTCAGGAAATCATCTAGCTCTGTCTAAGGCGGAATATGAATAATCCTTTGTTCCATACCCTTGCACATCCCCCTCCCCTGCCTGGGTTAAGCCAGGGAGAAGGATGGTCTGTGGACCCATCCTGCTTGTTTCCAGCCTTAGGCTCAAGCTGGACCGGCCCTGCAGAGGGCCTGACCACCATCAAAAGTGGGCAGAACTCAAAACGACGTAACATGTATGCACAGGCAATTTATAGCTTATTCTCAAAATAGAAGGTATCTTTTTGGAAGCTATAATATGGCTTCTAAATACAACTGGGCAATAAATAAATAAATAAATAAATAAATAAATAAATAAATAAATAAATACAAC
Source organism: Macrotus californicus (assembly GCA_007922815.1). Classification (NCBI taxonomy): domain Eukaryota; kingdom Metazoa; phylum Chordata; class Mammalia; order Chiroptera; family Phyllostomidae; genus Macrotus; species Macrotus californicus. The sequence goes on along the minus strand of VMDR010009763.1, from coordinate 4,625 downwards.
TGGGCATATCAACTTTAAAATATAGAAAGGGATTGGGGAACTTTACTCTTTAATTTTATAAGGCAAAAGAGTATGACATTGTTTTAATTAAAGACATCTTTTAAAAAGAGAATTGACCATGCCTCTGTCTTTCATAATAAATGCAATATGGAGCAACCTCAATTTTACCTGCAGGGCACACCCTCATTCTTTTCAAACTTAACCAAGGCTCCTGCTGTCTCAGCTAAGAACTGTCTGAGGCACTAAGATGGGTATCCCTAACCCCTGGGCCACAGACCAGTACTGGTCCATGCCTTTTAGGAACGGGGCCACACAGCAGGAGGTGAGCTTGAACATAATGTGCTTGAATCATCCTGAAACCACCCCACCCCCACTATAGTCTGTGGAAAAATTGTCTTCTTCGAAACCAGTCCTTGGTGCCAAAAATGTGGGGGACCGCTGCTCTGAGAAGACAGAGGTCAGAGAAGCACATCCATCTCCATGGCTTCCATTTCCTTTTTTGCCCTGATGATTCTCAGATTTCTGTCTAGACTATATCTGGCTCCTGAGCTCCAGTTCTGCACGCACAACTCTTCCCAAACCATTTCCTCCTTCACACAACCGAACTGAACTCATCGTCTCTCACAAAACCAACTCTTTCTTTTCTGCTTCACTCTCAGTAGATGGAGCCCCTTCCCCCGAGTTGCCCCAGCCAGAAACCCACTGTCATCCTCAAGTCTTCACTCTCCCACCTCATCCACCACATCCAAGCACCCAGTCAAGACCACTGAACGGCATTCTTTGTCACCACTTGTCCTAGCTCAGGGCACTGTCATCTCTAACTAAGATCCTGTATCACCTCCCTGCTTCTGGTCTTACCTCCTTCCAACCTACTGCCCACAATGTAGCCAGGGAGATGCTGAGAAAACAAACCTGATTATCACCTTTAATTAAATCACTTCAATGACTCTTCACTGAATTCAAAGTCAAGTAAAAATTCTGTACTAGGACTTATTAGGTCCCTGGGTCTGGGAGAGTTACAATATACGTTGATGGTTAACTAGTCAGTAGAATGTGGTGATCCAAGTGCCCATTCAAAGACTAGTTAGTGTTACAGAAAAGTAGAAAATTATAACCCATAGGCTTTGAACATTTGTGTAATTGTTTAACTGACTGACACCATTTTAGTTCACTAGGATGTCGTTTAGGGTTACAGTATTTGATGTGTCACAGTTTAATCTTAAAGAATGAACATCTGGCTTTCAGAAGGCAGTGTGCCCACTAAAAAGTCTTCCAAGGCCAAAGAATAGGAGCCACTCATGAGTTTCCAACTGTTCTACTGGCAGTGGTAACAATGGCTCAAAAAGTTTTATAAAACCTGAAACCCCCGAGTAAGGAAAAAAGACACCTAAAGGATAAACAGGGAAAGTGGTCAAGAAAAACCAAATATGGAGACAAGTGCATTGGAAGCTGCATGAAAAGAACTAATCCTGGTGCATGGTGGGACTTTGTTACCAGAAACAGTTGTGATTCTAAGGAGAGGTTGCTCCCCACTGTTGTGACTCCCCTCTGAAATGCCCACCCAATATTTGTTCAAATTAGGTGAGTAATGCAGAACACAACAAATAATCACAAGCAATGTTTCTGGACCTGCCTTCCGCAGCAACCCCAGCTCCACTGTGCTCAGGCTGTAGGCACAGGTGGAGATAGTACACCTTTCACCTTGCTCTGCTGGTCTATTTGTCTCTCTCACTCACAGAAAATTTTCATGGGGAGAGAAGAAAGCTATGATAGTTTATCAAAATGAATATAATGATACTTGTTTTTGTTTATTCCAACTTGATTCTGGTGTTCGAAGTTAGCTCTGCTTTATGTCTTAAGATAGGTATTAGTGCCAGTAAGCAGCTGGCATAGGAACGTGTTCGAACCTGGGGACTCTGGCAAGTTTCCATCCCAGTGTTTTTCATAAGGCTTATGTTTATCAAGAAAAACTGAAGAGGTAGGCTGCCAGGGGCAGAGAGAGCACCGAGAAGACAAGCACAGGGGTCCAGCTTGGAATTCTGACCACAGGCCACCAGCAGTCAGAGACAGACTGGGGCTGCCCTGGAAGTCCGTCTTCCTGTCATTGCAAGTCTCCTAGGATAGGGTGGATAACCACTCACTGAGGTGGCATATAGGGGACTCAAGAACTATAACACATCCTAGTAAAACACTCTTTAAGGTGCATTTAGCCCTGAAGTTTTAACCCATAGGCTTTGAGCATTTGTGTAAGTGTAATTCCCTTTCTCAGGAAGTTTTAGAACTTCCTGAGAGAGTAAGCACTATTGGTAGAGACAGGGTTGGTTGTTCTGGATGTCTTTTTAATATTGCAAAAACAAACACATGTATGACAAAGCCTTCTGGGTCTAATAACCAAGTTCCAGGAAACACAAAGAGAAAGGGAACACACTAAATGACACCAACGACAAAGTCAGCAAAATCGAGGTTATGTCCAGCTTGGAATTCTGGCCACAGGCCACCAGCAGTCAAAAAACTGATCAAATGAAAGAAAACTAAAAATTCCCAGGAAAAGGAAAACAGAGAGAGATGAAAAGAAAAGCTGTAGAGTAAAAGGAGACTTAAGGGACATAAAACTAACCATAATACATGGACCTTATTTGGATCTCAGTTCAAACAAAAAGATTCTAAAGTCTTATTTAAAGAATTGGAGAAATGTGACCCCTGGATATTTGATAATAAGAAATTACTATTGACTTTTGCCTTAGAGATGAATGGTGCTATGGTTAGGATTTTCCAAAAAGAGTGTTGTTTAGAGGCTTGTAATGAAGTACTAAGGGATGAAGTGATGTGCTCAAAAGCTTCAAAAGACTGTGTGGAGTGGGGAGTTTAAATGAAAAAAGTGCCCACCTATCTATTCATAATTGTTCAAATTGGGTGAACAGTTTGTGTTCAGAAGCCTCATTACACTTTACTCCACTTTGGTGTACATTTGATAATTTTCATAATAAAATTTTTGAAAATTAAAAACATAATGAAAGCATATAATTATAAAAACAATTCACTTATCACCTGATTTATCTGTGCTATTATCTGCATTTCTATTTCTTAAAACTCTCTTAAGTGAGCTGGCACTCTAATTCATCCAATTGAAAGAATGAATACATTCGGACTGCAGGGGACACGAAGTGGTGAGACTTCGTTCTGACCTCCGGACCCCTGTGAACCAGGCCTGGTAGGGATGGGCCAGTAGTTCAGAGCACGGAGTGCCACCGAAACATCATAGGAGTGGGTCAGCGGGGAGAGAAATGTTCACAGAGGACAGACCACAGGGCAAATAGGTCCTTCATGTGGCCTCAGAGAATGGATAACACGTGGACATATAAGACAAGGAAGGGGTGGGTGCTTTGAGTGGAGGGAACCAGGCAAAGGAAGATTGCAATAAACCTGGGTGGAAACATGACTCAATGCAAAAGGGTGGCTGAGAGGGAAGAGGCCCTGGAAATCAGGTAAAGGCTTTGAATTAGATGCAATAATAATCTACAGCCTCTGCACTGTATGGTCACAAAAATTCTTAGGTACAGTCTTGTTTTTAAGGCAGATATGTTCAGGGTATACTAGAGAGGTTTATTCACTCACCGGGAAAATATTTATAAAGCAGAGATGAAACTAGAATTGAGTGTGAAACAGAGTCGTATTGTAGCATCAGTCCTCAAAGCTCTCTTCCAAAGGGGCTGTTATGTGGGAAATATATCCATATATTTGCCTTTTCACTATATATCCATATATTATTTGCCTTTTCACTCCTATCCTCTCGTGAGAGGATGGTGGGATGCTCTGGGGAGGACAGGAAGCGCTATTACTGTGGCAGACTGAACGTAGAAGCAGCTGAGGATCCAACTGTCTTTTATAGCCAGATATAAAAGTGCTTTGCAAAAATGTAAATAATATTACTCTTTTCACTATTTTGTTTTAGTTTGGAAAATACAGTTTCTTTCACAAAAATATATTTATTTAGGTCAAAATGTAATGGGTTTATTTTGTTATTTTAAAAGAATACTATAAAGGACACATGGACATAACCAAGGGGGAGGGTGGAAGGAAAGGAGGGAGCTGGGATTGGCTGGGGTGGGGGGTAGTGGTAGGGGAAAGATGCAGACAACTGTAGTTGAACAACAATAAAGTAACTTAAAAAAAGAATAAATAAGTATTTTGAAAATTCTTCAGTTTTAATTTCTAATATGGTAACATCAATAGATCTATTTCACAAAATAAAAGCTCTTTAAAGGAATCAATAATCTTTAAGAGTGTAAGGGAGACCTGAGGCCAACAAGTCTGAGAACTGCTGTATTTGAGTGTTTATTAAGGATACGGACAAAAAGAAGGGAGTCGAGGGGAATTTCAAGGGGAAAGTGGTCAAGACATGGTGATTACTTCAATAAATAATCATTTAGCACTCACTGTGTCCAAGGCAGCAAAAGGAAGCAGGAGGTATAAGAGATGCCTCCGGGCTGTGAAGTCGGCTGTCTGTATTCTAAGTCAGACACAAACTGTTATCTGCATTGACAAGTAAATTGGTTTTGAATAACTTCTAGTAATGCTCTGAATTATCTGCTCTTTCAGCTGAGTGGATGGGCAAAGTTTTGAAC